>JASAMY010000614.1:0-43679 GCA_030248085.1 Paralinhomoeus sp. GSCO2_6 | reverse complement strand
TCATCATCGCAGGTGCCCCGTCGTAGCGTTGACCTGACCGTTGATGAATGCCCAACTCCAATCTCGAATAGTAACTCTCGAAAGCTGATTTCAGGATTAGCATTTTCGGACTTCGTCTACGGAGTGGGAAGCCTGGCCCATTCTGTGCAGACTGTGCGCCTCACCTACTCGGGCCTATTGCACACGGTGAAGATCTCGGCCTGGGAGTGCATGCTCTATGCGCAGACCATCCTCTTTATCGTTGGCAAGCAGAGCATCGGTCTCATGCTCTGCGTTGTCTCTGTCGACCGATTTCTGGCGGTCACCTTTCCGAACCGCTACTTGGCGTTGGGAAGGCGCTACGCACTTCTCGTCCTCGGCACAGTTATGACGCACAACGTGGCTTCTGCCGTCGTGGCATTGTCCAGCTCCTACTGGCTGACCTCTCCGGAGCGGCTGCTGCACGCCAAATGCATCAGTTACCAGGCAGTGCCCAAGTTCTACGGGGACTACGCAGAGTTTGTCGCTGCCGCTGGGGGCTACAGCAGCGTGCTCCTGTATGTCGCGGTGATCTGGAGCTACCGTCGCATGGTTTTTCGCGCCAGTCAACAGAAGCGCCAGGCCAAGACCAATCAGCTGCAGCGTCAGAAGCGGCTGACCATCACCCTGGGCATCGTCACCGGCTGCACCCTGGCCACCAGCTCCATTCCCTACACCATCGTACTTCTCATAAACAATGGAATCATTCCAGTAGGCCCAGCCGAGAAGCCGGTCGCGCTCTCGTGGATCTTCAGCCTGATCCGTGTCAATTTCATGGTGAACGTCTTCATCTACTTCTGGCGCCAGGCGGACATGCGCGCCGCCATCTTGGCCCTGCTGACGTGCCAGCGAGGCTCGCTGCTCCTCCAGGCCAATGAGTCAGCTGCGAACAAACAACAACCAACAAACAAGAGCGGTCGCCAGGCAAATGTTGGGCCATCCCAACGCCGGACATCGAACCGTCTGTTCACTATCGCTCCCGCTATGTAGTTGCTCATGTGCGTGCGTCTGTGCGTGCGTGCTATTACTCTTGAACGGCTCATTCGAATCGGTATCGCCCGGCATTGCGTCACACTCACCACACGCTATTCGTTTCGGAATACCAACCTGAAACTACGTGCAGATACCGTACAGTACTCACGTATCGCACTACTCCCGTTTTACTCGGCTGCAGTGGTGAACTGAAATTGGTTAGGCACAGTTTCCAATTGGTTGCTATGCGGGGACGCTGTTCAGAGGCAGCTGCTGCACTGCACCACTTAATTAACGCAAACCCAAAAATTAGTCACCCTGGGGCCTGGGCCGACGGACCCACCTTATCTCTATTTTGAAGAACGATCATTTTCTTCACCCGTCGACCTGCTGTCTTTCTTACCAATAGGTGAGTGCAATCTCTACACTCAGGCCACCGCAGAAGTGGGTGGCCGCCGCGTCGTACGGGCGACGACGGCGTGAATCGCTCGCAAAATGGTCAAAGAGATTGGTTAGTACCTCGGTGCTGCAGTGTACCACCATGCTTGGAGTCGAGCCTCCGACCACGAGCGCGTCGACTGACTCGACGCCCGTCGACCACTGAGCGAATACTCGCCGTCGCGAAGTGGGCGCGCGCGCGCGCGCCCACTTCGCGCTTTCGGTCGTCGACGACGACGAGCGCGGACCGCAGCGTTCTTCTTCCAGGATTTGCGGCGACTACAGCGTCGACTGGGCCGTCATGTACACGAACGCGGTCGTGCTGAACGTGAGCGCCTCGAACGGAACGGGCTCGCGCTCCTCGTCTTCTGCCCGTCCGTCAGGCACGAGTTCCTCGTCACAATTCGGCCCACCAAATCGAGCAGGATTGCTCGGGCAAAACAAGCCCCGCGCCCCACCGCATGGCCCAAACACTAGGCCCAGTGCCAAGTGTGCCGCAAGAAGAGCTGCAGATAGACCGAGATAGACCAGACCAGGCAGTACAAGTCCCGTTTGTCCATTCCTGCCTTGGTTTTGTTTGTTCTCCAGTTTGTTCTCAAGACCGGTTCTCTTCGCCCATGTCTACTGTGGAACTGTGCACCTGCGCAAGTATCCATTCGATGCGACCACTATGGATAGCGCGATCCCGTCCACCCACCTGCACGCGAGCAAGACAGCATATAGGTGTACCGTGTAACAGACCATCGAAACTGAGGGGGGGGGGGGGTGAATCTCAGATTTTTCAAAAGTCGATGGGGGTGACCTACACGGCCAAATTTGAGAATGTGTGACAAGGGGCCCTAGGAGACAAGGGGCCCTAGTTCAGTGGCGGCGCTAGGAGGGGCAGGGGGGGGGGGCGGACTGCCCCTCCCAACTTCTGGACTGCCCCCAAAACTTTCTTCATGTGCACTGCATACATGTATGCGGTTGCTGTGTACCGCATGTGCATGTGCGTACGAGTAGTGAGTGGCGCGCGTACGATGGCTACTCGGTGGTGCGTCGCGAGAGAAAGAGAGAGAGAGAGAGAGCGAGAGCGAGCAAAGGTCACGCCACGACTGGCGAGAGACGTCGCCGCGCGAAGCGCGCGCACGCACAGCGGCACCGACTCGCGTTATCGCGCCGTGCGGATCTCGTGTGTACGTGCGCGCGTAGTACGTGTGTGCGTTCCAAGGGAAGCAGCGCCTCGCGGGTGCACTTCACTTTGCTCGAGTTTGCTTTTGTTTGCTTGTGCGGACGCGGCTGCTGCGAACAACGTTGGAGCAGAACGATATCCACCTATCATCGCCCCAGCATGGAGAATGGATCACCAGGTGTGTTTGGCCGACAGTCCTGTACGTGGACGTGGACGCTGTCGTTTGTTTTACTCGATCGATCTGACAAAACGATTTAAAATTCTAAATTTTAAAACTTAAAATTTAAAATTTATATACCTAGGAATTCGCAGTGCACGCGCCTCGCAGTACACGCATGTGAAATAATGCGCTTCCCTGGTAATGTGGAACAGCGGAAAACATACCTATTGGGGTTTTAAGCTGGCTGACGCGTACACCCTGATAATCCACTATTTTGTCGGTTACAATTTGATCTCAAAGGCTTTGCTTCTGATTTCAAAGGCTTCTAATTTATTATTTGAAAATAAATACTTTTAATATCTTAATGTTAATTAGGAATACACATTATAACTTATATAGCTGCCATATTCATTTCAAAACACATCAATCACACCACACCTATAAAAAAAAAACAAAAATACGGTCGTGCAACTTAACCTGAACCAGCAGTGCGTGCAAGTGCCTTGCGTCAAGCGCAGCAGTTCGCGATCGTGCGCCTCCAACCTACACAACAGCAACGCATTTCAGCGCCCGTCTTTTCTGTCTCCGTGACGAACGAGACCGGAAGCGGCGCGCACGCGCCGGAACCCAGGTAAATGGCGTATAAATCTTGCTGGTGGTCTGTTGAATGGCGTATGTAAATCTTGCCTTGCTTAGCCGCTCTGCGGACATTCTCTTGTATATGATTGAGAGCAGAGTATTTCGCCAATGGCCTATTCTACGCGATGGACGGTAGATGGCTGTGGCCTTTCGTTTGGCGCTGATCGATTTGCCTTTGATTTGACCGTCTTCTTCTTGCTGATCCGGATCGTTCTGCTTTCTCGAGCGTTGCCGACCTAAGCAGCACATTTGATGGGGGAAAGAGTTCATTTCGTTCGTCCCCCCCCCCTTTCTTTCACTGCCGTTCCGTCCGTGGTAGCGTATTGTATGTCCTACGCATCGTTCCTCTGCTCGCCATGGTTGGTTGGAACACGCATGGTTGAAAGACGGTTCATGTGTGTAGTCACTGGCGGATCCAGGATTTGCTGACGTTGAGGGGGGGAGAAGGTCAATTCTCTTCACCGCACAAACTGCACAACTATGGAATAGACAAAAACGTCGGGATTTTTTCGCACCCTTACGAGTGAAACGTGAGTTAGAAGCGAAGCACAGCGCCGCAGGCAAAAATTTTGCGCTTTTGAGTGCCTTAATCCAAGGAAAACGTTGGAAAACGTAAAATTTTCCCTTGTGCTCACTCTTCTTTCCTTCTTCTCCCCCTGATCTCTCCCCTTCCTTCCCCCTTAAATCTGAGCTGACAGGAGGGGGAGACCCCCCTCTCCCCCCCCCCCCCCGTCTAGATCCGCTAGTGTATGTAGTTCAAGCATACAATGTTCCGGTGCAACCTGACCACTAGCGGATCCGGAAGGGCGGAGAGGGAGGTCTCCCCGCTTCTGTCAGCTCAGTAACAGAGGGAGCATCGGAAGGCGTTGTCGAAGCCGGCGGGGCGGTCCCACTGTGCTACTCCCGTCCGCGAGACGTGCGGTGTTGTTGGCGACATTGCGGTATTCACACACTGTTCTACGTCACACGCCATTTCGGCGCGTAGCGCCCACCGCAGTTGTGAAGAACACAGCGTGCGCAGCATTTCCAGCGCGTGTTGTTTGCATTGTTGCCCTGCCGTCGCCGTCAGGGGAGGGGGTAGGGGAGCAAGTGCATTTCAACTTCATTCCTGTAGAGTGCGTGTTGTGCGTGCCACGAGTGTGCGTGCGTGCGTGCGTGCAACAGATTGCTCAGCGCTATGGCCCCTAACTAATTTTACTCCGGCCTCTATGACGAGCAGACGATAGCGACAAAGGGGCAGTCTGCGAGACGTTCTCCGCTTCCAAGTGTGTCTTTTGGCTAAGCGCTTGCGGCTGAGCACGTTGTTGTCTGAGGACTGAAAAGGTTGTCGCTCTGCCAACATGTCATACAGTCCATTACTGAGGTTCTCAACATCCATTCAGCTCTGTCGAAACTCCCACCGGCTTACAAGCGCAGCTGGCCGCCGACCGAACGGCTCCTACGAATCAAGCGACTGCCTTGCGGTGCGCTGTCAATGTTGAAATTTCGAAAGTGCGCAAGGATGCGTGTCTGGAGCTCACAGATCCGTTACTGTGTCGCAATGTTTAGAGTACATATTCAGCATAGAGTTTTGTTTTAATAGGGGAAAACCCTTTTGGGGTGAACGGTTCACCCGGGTGAACGGGCAGATCCTCTTTGGGGGAGACAGCGGAACAATGCACACCGAAATGTTATTTTTCGCAAAACCGCTTCCGCCAACCGCTCCCGTTTACAATTTGTGTTTTACTGGGACCGTTTTCCCGCACTATTGCGAAAATGGCGGCCGTTTCAAAACGGTTTGTGAGCGATATTGAAACGGCAGCGCTAAAGAGGCACTCAGTTCAATTCTCACTCACTCACAATTCTCTATCATTTCCCAAATGAGGCAATGTATAGGTGTAAGGGCCGGTCACGGTACCACAGTGGCAGCTGACTGACGACGTTTATTTCACGTGTAGAATGTATTTTACATGTAGAATGCATGCCGGCGGCCAAGTCCCACCGCTCGACGGCAGAGGCGAGACACGTCTCGAGGCGGCGGGCGACGTGCGCGACGACCAGCGTGTGGCAGCAGACGAACTTGAGCGGCGGTAGACGGTGGCAGCGAGCGCACTCGAGCTCGAACGCCACCTTCTCGAGCACACGGACGGTGACGTGATGCTCGCCATCGAGCACGTGCCAGACGGGCGAGTAGTCGGGACTGGGGTGCTCGCGGACACTCGTGAAGTCGGACGCGTAGTTGTCCGCCAGCTCCGACGCCTCGTCGAGCGCCTCTTGGAGCGCCTCCTCGCTGATCATAACTGAATCACCGGTTGCAAAACCCAATGCGACCCCGAACAAGCGACCGTACCGTACGGTCCGTACGCACGAACCAGATGGCAGAATCTCGCGGATGCTCGCTCGGGAAAGGTAGAGGGAAGAGGTAGGGAAGAGGGAAGGGAAGAGGGAAGGGAAGGTAGAGGTAAAGAAATGCACCCAAATAGCAGTCAATTATCAGATCGGCCTTGTTCAGGAGAAAGTACTCGCTGAAATCGGGAAGGCGCTCGTCCTTCTTGCTCCCCCGCGCCTGACGCTCGTCCCAGTTTAGCTTGAGTACCTAACGACGCAAATAATGTAGCTTGACATCGACAATGTTTAGTTAGTTTAGTGCTAGCGCATATAAAACAGTTCGACTTATATCTGTTACTGGACTGGGTGGGGGATGCTCACTTCTACACTTCAAACTTTAACACTCCCCCCCCCATCGGCACAGACATCATCGGCACATTAAAGATCAACCACCAAAGTTTGAGAGAATCATACCTCGAATTTGCACATGAACATGTCACGAGTCTCCTCATCGACCAGGCCACCTTCTCTGACTTTGCCATCTCGGGAATCGATTTCGCGTCCAAAGATTTCCCCCAGAGTGTCCTGCCACGTAATGTCAGGTGCGCACGCACGCACGCACGCACGCACGCACGCACGCACGCACGCACGCACGCACGCACGCAGGGAATGCGCTCACGGCAATGTGCTCGTCCGAAAAGCCGAGCTCGCGCATCTTCGTCTTGCAGTTCTCTTGCACGTGCAGCACGCAGGGTATGAACTGGGTGCGCTGCTTGCTGAACAGGGACGTGGACTGGAGACCCTTGAGCTGAGCCTTGTCCGCGTCTCCCACAAAGGCCCACACGTAGTCGGCTTCGCTGAGGCCGCACTCGCGCCTCAGCCGCTCGCCCAGGTAACCGTAGGCGCTCGCGTCTTGCGTCGACGTCAACACGAAGGCGACGGGCACAAGCGCTTCCAAGCCTAAGGGAAAGGCAACAGCGACAGTGAGCACGAGGATCGAGCCCCAGTCGACCAACAGTCGCTACAAGGGGACATAGGATCATAAATGGATCGGAATCTGGGAGGGGCAAAATCTCATCTGAAGGAGCAAAGAAAATCCCAACCAAGTTTTAAGGAGATCGACACAAATATCTGCTGGAACTGATATCTGGCCATCTGAGAGCGGCAATAGTCCATTGCGGCATTGCCCTCCCCTGGATACGCCTACGAAAAGACACATACCGTTACTTTTGTTCGCCACAATTGGGTGCTTCACCCAGCAACCGATGAGACCGACGTGAGGCCCCGCGACTTTGTACGTCAGGTCGATGTGGACGGGTCGCTTCGAGTCAGCGTTTTTGCCGCTCGCATCCGTCACGCAGACCCGCTTGAAAGTACTGAGCATGTTCTCGCTTGCTATAAATAGACACATCTATGTACAAACTGTGGTCTTATGCAAACAAAGAATACCCAGAAAAACGTAAAAACAGGCTTCGCCCTTGCTGTTTTTGTCTGGTTGTGCGTGTCGGACGAATCCGCCTATGGCTATGGAATCCAACAATTTGTTAAAGTCTGGCCCCGACCGCCGTCCCGCTGCGTCAGTCCGCGCACCGCTGGCGCCGACAGAGAGTCGCGCGGCCTAAGTGCCCAGCAGAGGCTTTTGAAGGTTTTTGAACAGCTTTGAAAAAAATATACCTGCTTCCGATTTCTGGCAGCAAATATGGGACTCTCGATGGCCGCGAGCCCTCCGGAGTTCTCGAGAGTGGCCTGGACGTTCTCTCTGGGCGCGAGGTGTGCCGCCCTCTCGCGCATCTGGGACAAGACACTGGGTCGCGTGTGGTAGAAAGGCGCCTTCGAGGCACTGGACGCGAATGGCTGAGGAACAAGCTCTTTCAGCGGCAGGTCACTGTCGTTCCTGCCAATGAAGAATGGTTGAACAAAGGATAACGATACGCAAGACGCGAATGTACGCAAGCGCATGAGCATACTGGTGTGCGAAGGCGGCTCTACAAGAGAAAAAAAAAGAAATACCTGTACGAAATGAGAACGCGCAAGGGTTCCACTCTGCCTCCGCAAGCGCTGTTCCAGAATGAAAATCCATTTTACAAACTGCCCTTCGTCAACTGCGGGGTGGACATACTTGTACCCCCTAAGGCTGTAGACCCACTCCTCGTCGTGGGCCTTGCGCTTCCTCCCCGTGGAGTGCATCGCTGAAGATCGAATAAAGTAAATTTAAATCAAATAAAAATAGAGCAACCAGCAATTGTACCTAACCTTCGTCAAAGACTCGTCGATTGCTGGCGCAGTGGTGGCCCCACTTCCCGTAAGAATCCACATAAACGTCTTTGGTGTCCTTTAAGGCGCCACAGTCGATAAAGAATGACGCTTCCTTTTGTCCAGACGGCAGGTGGTGAGGGACAGTGGAGACGAATTCCACTTCTTCGGCGCCAGTTCCATCCTTGCCAAGCAACAGGGACTTAGCCGTTTCAATATCGCTCACAAACCGTTTTGAAACGGCCGCCATTTTCGCAATAGTGCGGGAAAACGGTCCCAGTAAAACACAAATTGTAAACGGGAGCGGTTGGCGGAAGCGGTTTTGCGAAAAATAACATTTCGGTGTGCATTGTTCCGCTGTCTCCCCCAAAGAGGATCTGCCCGTTCACCCGGGTGAACCGTTCACCCCAAAAGGGTTTTCCCTTTAATAGCTAAATAGTGGAATTCTTTTCATAAATTCCCCTCAATGGCTGGCGGCGGCGGGCCGAAGAATCGGTCGCAGTCCATTGATTTTGGGAAGGATGCCGTTTTTGACGAGTAATAAACTCATAATTGTCTCATTTATGGCGCGTTTTTTTTTTTCAGCCGAATTCTTGAATTCTCCGCCTCCCAGTTTCAGCCACTCGATGTCGCGACCCAACATCTCGGCGCAGACGCATCTGAAGCGGCACGCGCGCTGTCCGTCCGACGGCGGGCTGGGCTCCTCGGCGCCCAAGGCGTTCGCGAGCGTCGAGGAATTCGTGCGCGCCTTTGGCGGCTCCCAAGCCACCGTCATCAATAAGGTCTCGGCCAGGGTTGCATAAAAAATTCAAGTTTTCTAATTATTTTTTTTATATATATTTTCATTGCCTAGGAACAGGGTTGCATTAAAAAAATTCAAGTTTTTCTTTAATTAAAAAAATTTAAAAAAAAATAAAAAGTTTAAAAAATGTTATATTGACTTAGGAGCCATCATTGGTGCCAAATACCTTTACTATAAGAGCCAGTTAGAGAGCCAGCCATTTAGCCTGTTAGAGCGCCAAACACAAGTCATAGTGCTTCCCTAAAGTCTAAACCCCCGGGGTTCGGCAGGGGGGGGGGGGGCGGTGAGGTTGTGGCGGGGTGGGGATAGTATGATGCAGCTGCATCGGCACGTGTGTGTACGCGCAGGTGCTGATCGCGAACAACGGTATCGCGGCCGTGAAGTGCATGCGCTCGATCCGGCGCTGGGCCTACGAGGTGTTCCGCAACGACCGCGCGATCAAGTTCGTCGCCATGGTCACGCCCGAAGATCTCAAGGCCAACGCCGGTGCGTGCGCGCCTGCGTATCGATGCATGCAGTTTCCCGCCGAAATGCTCTCAATGCGCGTTGTTTTCATCCATGGAACAACAATGTTGGCTCTTTCTTTCCTTGCAGAATACATCCGCATGGCCGACCAGGTGGTGTCGGTGCCAGGCGGCTCCAACAACAACAACTACGCGAACGTGCAGCTGATCGTGGGCTGCGCCAAGAGGACGCAGGCGCAGGCCGTGTGGGCGGGCTGGGGCCACGCGTCCGAGAACCCGAAGCTGCCCGAGCAGCTCGGCAGGGAAGGCATCGTCTTCCTGGGTGCGCGCGTGCACAATCCTCCCGTGTGAAGCGTGGCGAGGAAGGGGGCGTCGTCTGGAGTTCAGGGCCGCCGCAGCAGGCGATGTGCTCCCTGGGAGACAAGATCGCCTCGACGATCGTCGCCCAGACGGCCTCGGTGCCCACGATGCCCTGGACGGGCAGCGGGCTCGTCGTGCCCCACTGGTCGAACGAGAACCTGTCCCAGGGCCAGCACATCGTCGTGCCCAGCGCCATCTACGCCAAGGCCTGCGTCACCAGCGAGCAGCAGGGTCTCGAGGTGCGGCCACGCTCCACGTGTGTCACGGGGAATGAAGTTCTGCCCACCACTTTGTTTGCCGCGCCGGCTGCTGCTGAGATGTTTGTTGGAGACGATCGCGTACCGACAATGACTGCGCGTTGAAGTGGGCACTCTAATGGGTCGTTTGCGCCACGCGCAGGCGGTGAACGAGATCGGCTACCCGGTGATGATCAAGGCGTCGGAGGGCGGCGGCGGCAAGGGCATCCGCAAGTGCTCCTCGCCCGACCAGTTCGCTCTCAACTTCAAACAGGTTGTCTTGTCGCACGCGCGTCTTTTCTCGAGCGTTGACAAGGCATGCTAGTCTTGTTCCGTCTTTTGGGTGGAGGGGAGGGTGTCAACTGTCGAGTAGTAGAGAGAGTACCACGGAGTGTACAGTCTAGCAGGGAACGCGTACGACGACACTGGCTGGCGTGTCGCGCTTAGGTGCAAGCGGAGGTGCCCGGCTCGCCCGTGTTCCTCATGAAGCTGGCGCAGGTGGCGCGACACCTGGAGGTCCAGGTGCTGGCCGACCGCTACGGCGACGCCATCTCCCTCTTCGGCCGCGACTGCAGCATACAGCGCCGGCACCAGAAAATCTTTGAGGAAGCGCCCGCCACCGTCGCCCCTCCCGCCGTCTTTGCCGACATGGAACGCGTTCGTGCCCCCCCCCCCTCACCTCTCTTTGAAAATGCCCGCGAACGGAGAGAGACGACAGAAGAGCGGAATTCAGGCGGCCGTTCGTCTGGCGAAGATGGTGGGCTACGTGAGCGCCGGCACGGTCGAGTACCTCTACATGCCCGAGACGGAGCAGTACTACTTCCTGGAATTGAATCCCAGACTGCAAGTGAGCCGAGTGACTAGTGCCGCTGCACGCCGCTTTGCGTGGCACGCACGCACGCACGCACGCACGCACGCACGCACGCAGACACAGTCGGCGAAGCGGTGCACGCACGCGCGTTCAGGTGGAGCACCCGTGCACGGAGATGGTGTCGGACGTGAACCTGCCGGCCGCGCAGCTCCAGGTGGCCATGGGCCTGCCGTTGGCGCACATCAAGGACATCCGCCTGCTCTACGGCGCGCCGCCCCACTCGACGAGTGCCATCGACTTCGACGCCGTCGACCAGCTGCCCGCCGACTCCGAGCTCAAGCCCAAGCCTCGCGGGCACGTCATCGCCGCCAGGATCACCAGTGAAAATCCCGACGAGGGTGGGCGCTGGCGCAGTACTTACACAAGACGCACACCGAAATGACGGGCTGTGCTGCTGCAGGCTTCAAGCCGAGCGGCGGCCAGGTGGAGGAGTTGAACTTCCGCAGCAGCAAGGACACGTGGGGCTACTTCAGCGTCACCGCCTCGGGAGGCCTCCACGAATACGCCGACAGCCAGTTCGGACACTGCTTCTCCTACGGCGCTGACCGACTCGAGGCCAGGCAGTCGGTGCCTCCCCCCCCCCCCTCCCAATTTCGCTACAAAGCCAGTTCGCTTGCTGCAGCAACTTGGTGCTGGCTCTAAAGGAGCTTTCGATTCGCGGCGACTTCCGCACGACGGTCAACTACCTGATTGGACTCATGGAGATGTCGGACTTTGCCGAGAACGCCTTCGACACCGCCTGGCTCGACAGGCTCATTGCCAACCGCGTCAAGGTGAGCGAGCATCCCGGCACGCACGCACGGATACGCACGCACGGACACGCACGCACGCGCGCGGACGCGCACGCACGGACACGCACGCACGCAGGCGGACAAGCCCGAGGTGCTGCTGGGCGTGGTGTGCGCGTCGGTGCTGATCGCGCACGCGCAGCTGAGCAACGCGCTCCAGTCGTTCCAAAACTCACTGGAGAGGGGCCAGGTGCTGCCCGCGCACGCGCTCACCGACACCCATCACGTCGAACTGATTCACGAGGCCGTCAAGTACAACGTCGAGGTGCGTACCCCCTCGGCCCTCCCCCCCCCCCCTTCTCTTTGTCCGTTGTGAATTGACATCTAAAACTGGTGGTTCTTCCAGCCGATGTGCTTGAGTGCACGCATTTATTTGTCATTTATTGGGTATTGGGGTGTTGTAGACTATTTTGGTGTCGTTGCGCTGCGTAGAGAGGACGCGCTGGGGCTCGGGATTGCAGGCGACGCGCTCTGGGCCGCAGACGTACTTCCTGGTGACGAACGGCTCGTTCGAGCGCGTCGAGTGCCACTCCATGCGCGACGGCGCCGTGCTCGTACGCTTCCACGACCACTCGCACACCTGCTTCATGAAGGAAGAAGTCGACAAGTCTGTCTGTCCACCCCCCAGTCCCATCTATAACTGGGTCAGGCCAGGGGGATTTCTGAGAAAAAAAAATTGGGTCCAAATGGCACTATTTTGGATTGAATCATTTGCTAACTTTGCAGACAAGCGCTACTCTTCAGTCTAAATAGTGCTATTTCGCTGTTTTATGGTCATATAGCACTGGAAGGCGCTGAATAACGACATTTACTCACATTTATCGTTTTAGACATGGTGAAAATCCTTTGGGGAAATTCTGGGCGAGGGTCTGGTGGGTGTTGGTAAATTGTGGGAGTGGTATCCACCAAGCCCCCCTCCCCCCGCGTTACCGGTATGAGGTAGGTGTAGGTGTGATGAGGGATGATTGCATGCGCTGTGTTGCAGATACGTGGTGCAGGTGGACAACAAGAACATCGTCTTCGACAAGGAGAACGACCCCACGGAGCTGCGCTCGCCCTCCGCCGGCAAGCTCGTCAGCTATCTCAAGCAGGAGGGCGGTGGGTCGTCTAGCGCTACGCTCTTCTCACTTAACGTGCATATACAAGTCTGCAAGCATTTTTAATGGAAGAAGTCTCGTCGCTCCGTGCGAGGGACAATTCCCGCTTCGGATCGTTAGAACCTGTCGGTCTTGCGGGGCAGGTGTGGTGTCAATTGGGTAGGTTGTTGTTGAGAGAGCGGCTTCCGTTCTGCGGTCTCGCGTTCTGCTCGTGTTTCTCTGAGGGAGGGTCCTGTCTCGGAGGGGGGTGGGGAGAGAGAGACGCGCTGACGGTACGGGGCAGGTGGGCGTGTTGCAGAGCACGTGTCTGCTGGCGAGGCGTTCGCGGAGCTGGAGGTGATGAAGATGGTGATGACGATGACGGCGAGCGAGTCGGGCGTCCTCAAGGTGGTCAAGAGGCCGGGCGCCGTGCTCCAGTCGGGCGACATCATCGCCAGACTCCAACTAGACGACCCCGACACCGTCACACTGGTCTGTCTGTCAGTTGGTCCTCTCGCCCCCCCCCCCTTTTTGCTACACGGTTGTTGTTGTTGGATTTTGGTGCAACGCTAGGAGTGCGTCAATGGCCCATGCAGCATACCCAGATCTCCATGACGCCTTCCCGTCTAGAGTCGCTTAATTAGCCGAAGACATTCGGAAGAACCCCACTCTGTAATCCATAGCAGCGATGGCAGGAGAAAATCCATTGAGGGAGGTACTCGATCTAGTGGTTCCATGAAGAATCGAAAGACGCCTCCAAACTGGACACGGAAATCTTCGTCGTTGTTCAGGCGCAGCCGTTCACGGGCCGGTTCTCGAACACGTCGGCGCAGGACGCGCCCGTGTCGGCGGTGAATCGCGCCGACAAGCTGCACAACTCCTTCAAGCAGCTCCTCCAGCACCTGCGCAACATACTCGACGGCTACACGCTGCCCAGGCCCTACTTCGAGCGCGACCTGGCGCTCAGCATCCAACAGCTCTTCGAGACGCTGCGCGACCAGACGCTGCCCCTCCTCGAGCTCCAGGTGCGCGCGCCTCCCCCCCCCCCGTTGGCGGATTAAGGGTGGGGGAAAGGGGGAATTCCCCCTCCCGATATCGAAAAATCTGCGGGTGGAAGGCTGGGCCGTGGGAGAAGAAATGTGCCTAACGAACCAACTTTTCCGCATAAAGTACGCGTGCAGGTGGTCGAAAATCGCAAAACTGTTCGTCTGCGGCGCGGATTTTGTGTATCGTCATTCGTCAATAATGGACCGATTGGGTAAATCCTTCCCCCTCCGATAAAAAATTCTGCTTCCGCCACGGTCACAGTCCCAATTTGGCCGCCCAGGAGATCCTGTCGGTGGTGTCGGGCCGCATTCCGGTCGAGCTGGAGCGCGAGATCTCGCGCGCGGCCAGCGAGTACGCGGCCAACCTGAGCGCGATCATGGTGCGCTTCCCCAGCCAGCGCGTGGCCAAGGCCATCGACCTGCACGCGGCGCGCATGACGCCCCAACAGCGCGACGTCTTCTTCATGACCACGCAGCCGCTGCTCGAGCTCGTCCAGAGATACCGGTGATACATACGTCCAGAGATACCAGAGATACATGCGCCCGTGTGCGCGCATGCACGCACGCGCGCACCGGCACCGGCACGCACGCACGCACGCACACGCGCACCGGCACGCACGCGTGCATCGGCACGAACGCGCGCGCGCACGCACGCACGCGCGCGCACACGCACCTGCACGCACGCATGCACGCACGCACACACGTACGCACGCGCGCACCGGCACGTACGCACCGGCACGCCCCGGCACGCGGGCGACGCCGCTTGCAGTTGCGACGTGGGCGGGCACCTTCTGCTGGTGGTGGAGGGCCTGCTGCGCGCCTACCTGGAGGGCGAGCGCTTCTTCCAGCAAGCGCAGTACGACAAGTGCGTGGCGCAGCTCAAGGAGGCGCACAAGGGGGACATGGACTCTGTGACGCGGCACATCTACTCTCACCGCAAGGTCCAGCAGAAGAACCAGCTAGTCTGCGCCCTGCTCGACTACGTCAACGACAGGGAGCAGGGTGAGCGGCTGGGCGCGCGCGCGCGCACCCACGCGCGCAGGCACGCCTTGTGCAGGTCTGATCCGGAAGATGAAGGACGCGTTGAGGGAGCTGAGCGGCCTGAGCGCGCGCGAGAACAGTCGCGTCGCGCTCTCCGCTCGCCAGAAGCTCATCATGGCCCAGCAGCCCTCCTACGACGCCCGCAAGAACCACGTACGCGTCTCAATCGCTGCTTTTCACCTTTCGACGAACAATTCCCACCCCGCCGCAAATATTGCATCCGTGCCAAAAAAATGCCGCTATTGGTTTGGAGAGCGTATGGCTGATAGAGAATCGGCTTTTTGCGCTCACGGTTCTGGGTCCGATTCTTGATGGAGCCACTATATAGAGCACTTCCCTCTCGATGGATTTTCTCGTGCCATCGCTGCCTTAGATTACAGAATGTCTAATTAATGGCTAATTATTCGGCTCTAGACGGGAAGGCGTCACGGAGATGGGTATTCTCTATCTATGGGCCATTGGCGGCCTCCTAGCGTTGCCCCTAATCCAACACCGACATGCTGATGGCCTTAGATCGAGGAGATCTTCCTGAAAGCGATCGAGGGCGAGGAGGGCGGCTTCGCGCTGGCCGCCGAGGGCGCGGCGGGCAGTCGGCTGGAGGAGCTGATCTGCAGCGAGACGTCCATCTTCGACGTCCTACCGCGCTTCTTCTATCACGACAATCCACAGGTGCCCCTGGGGGGGGGGGGGGAGTCCCTTGACGATCGCTATCCAACAAACACAACGATTGCCGAACCCCCCTTGCAGATCCAAGCAGCCGCGCTGGAGGTGTACGTGCGCCGTTCGTTCGTCTCCTACCCGCTGAACTGTCTGCGCCACTCGACCATCTCGAACGGCAGTCGCGTGGTCGAGTTCGCCTTCGCCCTGCCCGCCACGCACGTCGCGCGCGTGCACACCGACGCCCAGCAGGGCGGCGGAGTCACCAGGGTCACCAGGTGGGCGCGCAAGCTGCTCGACCGCGCCCCAGTTGGCGGGGGAGGGAGGGAGGCGCTTCGGTGTTGTCACTCTCGGCCTGCGATCGTTTGCAGCTGCTCGGCGCTGGCCGACGACCAGCTGATCAACATGGTGGTGGGCGCCGCGTCGGAGGCGTCTGCGCAGCGTCTGGGCCTGATGGCCGCCTTCGCGGACCTGGAGGAGCTGGCTCGCTGCTTCGACGAGCTGCTGGGCAGAGCCACGCTCACCGTCTCCGTCGAGGGCGCCGGCACCGACGGCGACGGCGCCGGCAACGCCGCCGACGGACAGGTGCTTTGGGAGCCCTCTCTCCCCTCCCTTCTGGGTTGGTGCCAGGCTCAGGACTGGGCGAGACCGATTAGCAGCAAAGTGTGGGCACGACAGTATCCATAGCTCGCCCCGCTTCTCGGTGCCGAGATTGCGTGTACTGGGCCTATATGCGTACAGGTGGCGTCGTCGGCGCCCTCTTGGTGCGGCGCGGGCGCGGCCGAGCCGAGGACGGTGGTGAACGTGGCCGTCCGCGTGAGTCGGCGCTACGGGGAGACGGCGGAGGACGGCGCGCTGCTGGCTCGGCTCCAGCGCTTCGTCACCGACCACCGGAAGCTGCTCGAGAGCAGGCGCGTCCGTCGGCTCACGGTGCTGGCGCTCGAGGAGCGCCAGTTCCCCAAGTTCTTCACGTTCCGCGCCAGACAGCACTTCGAGGAGGACCAGATCTACCGACATCTAGTGCGCGGCGCGTGCGCGTGCGTCGTTAGGCCACCCTGGACGCCCGGTGAGCGCGCGCAGGAACCGGCGCTGGCCTTCCAACTGGAGATCAGTCGCATGAACAAGTACACGCTCGAGCCGATCGCCGCGCACAACCGCCGTCTGCACATCTGCCTGGGACGCGCGCCCATCGGCGACAATCCCGTACGCGCGTCGACGCGCACGCGCGCGCGCGCACGCGGAGACGGAGGTCGTTGCAGAAGACGGACCATCGGTTCTTCGTGCGCTGCATCATCAGGCACGCGGACCTGGTGTCGAAGGCGGCCTCGTTCGAGTTCATGCGCGACGAGGGCGAGCGCGTGCTGCTGGAGGCGATCGAGGCGCTCGAGGTCGTCATGCGCTCCCATCCCGACGGCGAGAAGACCGACTGCAACCACATCTTCCTCAACTTCATGCCCGCCGTCACCCTCGACCCCCTCAAGGTAGGTAGTCGACCTACTTCGTTTGCCCTGTCCGCCTTGCTGGTATTCGGTTGCGCCAGCGAAGAAGGGACGGCAGGACGCGTTGTTGAGGTGGAGGAGACGGTGCGACAGCTCGTGTCCCAGCACGGCGAGCGTCTGTGGCGCGTGCGCGTGCTCGAGGCGGAGCTTCGGTTCCGCCTCAGGCCGCGCTCCAAGCTCCAGCCCATGCACTTCCGTCTCACGGTGCGCAACTCCAGCGGCTACCAACTGGACCTGCACCTCTACCGGTGCGTGCGTGCCTGCGTGCTCCCGCCTGTCTGTCTGTCTGTCTGTCTGTCTGTTTGTCTGTCTGTCTGTCTGTCTGGCTGGCTGGCTGTCTGTTTGTCTGTCTGTCTGGCTGGCTGTCTGGCTGGCTGGCTGTCTGTTTGTCTGTCTGTCTGGCTGGCTGTCTGGCTGGCTGGCTCGCTCGTGAGCGGCCCCAGCCACACGGCCAACCTATGCGTGTTGTCGAAGGGTATTGCGTACGGTAGTCTTGGGCTGTGCGTGTCCCAGGGAGAGGACGCGCCGGACGGCGGACGGCCGGTCGCAGATCGTGAACGAGACCTGGCCGGACGGGGCGCAGCGGACGCGCAACGGCCCCCTCCACCAGCTGCTCACCAACGCGCCGCACATCACCAAGGACCATCTGCAGAGAAAGAGGTGTGTGTGTGCGTGTGCGTGCGTGCGTGCGTGCGTGCGTGCGTGTGCGCGCGCGCGCAGCAATGGGCGTGGGCGGGGTCTAGTGTATTGCGTGAGAGTGGCCCAAATGTGGCCTGTGTGTGTGGCAGGATGTGGCCCAAACCGCACCCGCGTGTGATCAGCCCATGTTGGGAAGGAAACGGTGCGTTGTCTAGATACGAGGCGAACAAGCAGGGCACGACCTACGTCTACGACTTCCCCGAGATGTTCAGAAAGGCCGTCCACAGCCTCTGGACCGACTATCAGGTCAGTGCGTGCGTGCGTGCGTGCGTGCGTGCTTGCGTGCCGGAGTCTGGAGGAGGCTTTCCGAAAAGGAGAAGCGTAGACGCCCAATTGACGACCGTTTTGCCATTAGCTGTCGTCAGTCAGAGGAGCTCTCAGCGAGCATCAGAGGAGCTAGCCAAAAGTCGCGCTGTTTTCAGTTGGACCGACGGCGCGGGGGCCGAGTGGACAGCGGCGGCCAGTCCTTCGGAGCCTCCTTCAGTAGGGCGTCCGAGGGCTCGGACTACGCCACGCTCGGCGCCCCCCGCGACGCGGCGGCCAGATCACCGCCGGTAGGCAGTTGAAGCAGCAGCACTGGCGGGGGGGGGGTTGGGGGGGGGGGGGGGGTGCCGACGCATTGTAAAGAAAGTTGTACGTATCGTACATTACCGACTCAGTGGCAGAGCACAGCGCACGTGGCGCACGCAGGGATGTAGCGTCGACCATACCTGTAACTGCGCGGTTCCCTCCCCGGTTGCTGGGTTTGACCCTACCGCCCCCCAACCCCCCTCCAGGTTTGGGCGACCCCCCCCCCACCCCAAGAAATTTTAAAAGGGCCTACTTTAGGCTTTTACAGTGTATTTTTGACTAAAAAGTGTACCAAAAAGTGCCGATTTTTCTCTTCCGACCCCTCCCTCTCCTCCTCTAGTTTTTCACCCCCCCCCCCCCCGGCAGTGGACGAACCCACCCTCGCCCGGGTGCAATTCCCGGTTGTCGACCGTGTTTTTTTGTTGGACCCGTTTGTGTTTGCGTATGTATGCATGTGTCCGCTGTCGTTGGGGGTAGCGCAGCAGCGTCGTGGCGCTTGCAGAGCCTCTCGTCGCCGCAGCCGCAGACGGACTCGGCGACGGCCGCGTCGGATGAGACGACGCTGGACGAAGTGGTGTTGGAGGAGGGCGAAGAAGGGGAGGCGGGAGGAGAGCAGTCGGTGCAGGAGGAGGTGGTGAGCTGCGTGGAGCTGGTCGTGGACAAGACGACCGGCAAGCTGGTCGAGGCCAACCGCCAGCCGGGAGAGAACGACTGCGGCATGGTGCGCGGCGGCGCCGAAGCCAGTAGCGCTGGCGTTGTGCTGGCGACGACTCACTCGCCTCATCACGCAGGTCGCCTGGCTGATGACGCTGCGCACGCCCCAGTTCCCCGCCGGCCGCGACGTCGTCCTCATCGCCAACGACCTCACGCACGTCATCGGTGCGCGTCCTGGCGCCCCCCCCCCACCCTCCCGGAGAGCGAGACCTAAGGCTGCGTTGCAGGCTCCTTCGGCGAGCAGGAGGACCGGCTCTTCCACGAGGCGTCGCGTCTGTCGCGTCGTCTGCGCGTGCCGCGCCTCTACGTGGCCGGCAACAGCGGGGCGCGCATCGGCCTCTCGGAGAGCGTCAAGGCCTGCTTCCGCGTCAAGTGGGAGGACGAGCGCGACCTCGACAAGGGCTTCCAGTACATCTACGTGACAGAGGAGGACTTTAAGTGAGCGCTGGCTGTCTGTCGCGCTCGCCCGCGATGCGTCGCGTGCCCTCGTCAGACGACTGGACGGCCTGACGACCGAGGCGTGGCGTCGGCTGCAACGCGGCGGCGCGGCGGAGAGCGCGCACGTGCGCGTCGTGGGCGAGCCCGTCGTCAGCGCCGAGGACGGCACGACCCACTACCGACTCACCGACATCGTCGGCAAGGAGCCCAGTCTCGGCGTCGAGAATCTCAAGGGATCTGGTTCGTCGTCTACACGTGGCATTCTCTCTCTCGTTTTCTTTTTCTTGGGTCGGGCTGTTGCTGTTTGGGTCGGGCTGTTGTGTGGGTGTGTGGGTGTCCCTAGTGTGGGTTGCTGCTTACGCTGTCTTCAGTCGCCCATTGCGATGCACCAACGTCTCGCTAGAATCCATTCTGTATTTCGGCTCCTTCACTAACAACATTACAATTACAATGTATTCTGCTTCCTCGGTCTCATGAGTGCAAGTTCCAGTCATTGTTTCCGCGTTCTTAGCGCCCCCGCCGTGCTGCCTGCATGGCGAAGGCTGTTGCAGGCTCGTGACTGTGCTCCTTGTCCCGCCAGAGGTCCAGGCGGTCCGGCAGGGTCTTGTTGCGCCAGAGCGCCCGCAGTCCCAGCCTGAAGTGACGCATCCTGACCCAGTAGACCGGCAGAGTCAGCATCCGGTTGACGTTCTGGACGCAGTAGAGCCATACGGTGACGTCGAAGAAGAGCCGCTCTCGGGCCAGTCTCGCCAGGGCCAGTCCCAGCAGCTCGGGCAGCACCACCAAGAGGAACGTGCAGCCGCAGGCCAGTGAGACGGCCGCGTTGAGGGAGCGCTGCAGCTGCTGACCGTGCGTCCCAGAGAGTTGTTGTCTCCGACACTTGAAGACGACGGGCACGGCGGCGTAGAGGAGGACGCTGCCCAGTGCGGCCGCGACGTGGACGCTGTAGTAGACGGTGACGCCCAGGGGCCCCGTCACCGCCGCGTACCAGCACACGGCCTCCGCGGCCTCGGAGCGTCGTAGGAGGAGGGCCCTGCTCCAGTAGAACGCCGCCAGGCATCCAGATGGCAGCACCGCAAGTGTTCCGCACAGCCCCGCCGAGTAGGGCCACTCCAGCGTCCGATATGGAATCGGCCAGACGACGGAGACGAAGCGGTCCAGCGAGACGACCATGAGCATGAGGAACGAGGCCGTCTCCGCGTGCGCCCAGATGAAGTTGTGAGGCGTCAGGAAGCAGGACAGCACCGTCGCTCGCGAGTTGCCATGGCCCCGACTCGACGCCAGTGCCACCGACAGACGGAATATTCCTCAACAGAGCAGCTTGCGTGCTCTCTCAACAAACAACACGTGCGGGTCAGAGTCGGTACCGGAGCAGAGGAATCCCACTCCCACCGAGCAGTCCAACAGCGACTGGAAGCCGATGATGTGGAACTCCTTGCGACGCCTCAGCGCTCGATGCCTGCCGATCGTCACGAAGATATGGAGCGCAACTTTTACGACAATCTACTTTCTTGCCGACTAGCTGACAACCACTCAGTGAAAGCAGCAAAAAAAACGGTTTCCGAATGTTACGCCCCAAGCAGTTGGCAACCGCTATGATTGCACCCTCGACAATGTAGAGAGAATGCTGCACTATGAATTGGTGGCCGAAGTCGTCCATTTGATTCTGACTGCCGTTCATGTGGTTCTTGTTCCAGTTTCTTTAGCTGCAGTTTGCAACCTGCTTAGAAGTGAGATCAGCATTGGAAGTCCTCCGGTCATGCCCTAGTTCCAGCGCTCTGCCCGTAACTTGATCCGTAAGTATGTGGGTTGTTTGGTCAGCTTGATACGGCACCTAGTACGTAGAATATCTTAATGGGCATGTATATGCATATGCACTGTACATGCTGCAAACCTCACAGACACAAATTGCGTTGGTATAGTAGTACAGGGTGCGGCTTCTCAAGCAGCCAGACACTGGTGTCGCTAATATGACCGGCTAATACACCGCCTGGATTCTGGAATACAAGAATTGGTTTTCGCTCGTAATCGGTGAAACCAGCCCAGCTACTTAGAACGATGTTTACCCAATTGATATATCAGATTACAAAAAAAAATCAGACTTTGATCGGCTTCTTAGCATCGAGGAGATTACTCTTGTGGTGGGCTTGGTCTCTGAGCGCTTTCAATATTCGCCGAGATGAACAGGGTTAAAAGAAGACAATGCGTTTGACATTTGGGTTGGGGGGCGTGGTAGGATTTGGAATTGTCCATGTTTTGTGTGGGATTTCTCCAGAATTTTCTCAAGGAGTCGGGGTGTGGGGGGGAGCAATTAGAGGGTTTCCGGTATTTGGTTTATGCAATGCATTGGGACGCGTTGCGCAGGCATGATCGCTGGCGAGACGTCGGACGCCTACCGCGAGGTGGTGACCATCTCGCTGACGAGCTGCCGGACCGTGGGCATCGGAGCCTACCTGGTCCGTCTGGGCCAGCGTATCGTGCAGGTCGACAGCTCGCACATCATTCTCACTGGGGCGCCGGCCCTGAACAAGCTGCTGGGCCGAGTCGTCTACTCGAGCAACGACCAGCTGGGCGGCGTCCACATCATGTACAACAACGGCGTCAGCCACCAGGTCGCCCGCAACGACTACGACGGTGCGTGCCTGCGTCTTTTTGGGCTGCATATTCTCTGCTGGTCCGCTGAAACGAATCCAGCGACCTCTAAGCAACTGAAACGTATTCGGCGCACCCTACCCTTGCCAAGTGTGAAGTTCTCAATCGATTCTCCAATTTCCTCATAGCAACTTGTCGTTTCACACAGCCTCCCCCCCCCCCGGCTCGCAAGTCCCATCAAATGTTGCAGTGAGTCAGCCGTGTATGGGAATCTCTGCGACCTCTCTCATGTCATGTTGCAGGCGTTGTCGCGATGCTGCGCTGGCTGTCGTACTGTCCGGCGACGCGGGGCGGCGACCTGCCGATCCAGGAACCGACGGACCCGGTGGATCGGCCCATCGACTTCACGCCCACCAAGAACCCCTACGACCCCCGGTGGATGCTGGCCGGCCGGGAGCACCCCATGGACGCCGACCGCTGGGAGAGCGGCTTCTTCGACCGCGGCAGCTGGGACGAGATCCTAGGTGCTGCAGCTCACACCCCACCTTCCTCATGCGCGCGCACGCACGCACGCACGCACGCACCCCCCCCCCCCCCCCCCGCCGCCGCCGCCGCCGCCGCGCCGCCGCCGCCGCCGCCGCCGCCGCCGCGCGCGCGCCGCCGCACCAGCGGCTTTGGTGCACGACGCCGACGCCGACGCCGACGCTGCGTTCTAATGCCATTGGTATCCATCGCGCGCAGGCGGCTGGGCGAAGACGGTGGTGACGGGTCGGGCTCGACTGGGCGGCGTGCCCGTCGGCGTGATCGCCGTCGAGACGCGCACCGTCGAGGCGCTGATACCCGCCGACCCAGCCACCGCAGACTCAGAGGCACGCTCCGTGCAGCAGGCTGGACAGGTTCGTCGTCAGCGCTGCATTTACTGCCCCTTCCCCCCTATAGTTTGCTACATGGGGGGGGCATGGGGGGAATGTCCTCGATGCGGATGTGGCGATCACACAACCGGGTGCTGAAACACCGTTCTTCGAGTAGAGTGAATCTCGCGCCTCTTTCTCAAAGAATTAGGAGCGCTCGTGCATGCGTGCGTGCGTGCGTGCGTGCTGGGAAAACGGTTCGCTCGCGTCTCGTCGACAGGTCTGGTTCCCCGACAGCGCGTACAAGACGGCGCAGGTGATCTTCGACTTCAACAAGGAGGAGCTGCCGCTCTTCATCTTCGCCAACTGGCGCGGATTCTCGGGCGGCATGAAAGGCGAGCATTTTAACTGTCTGCACTGCACCTCTGCTCACTGCTCTACCCTGGAAGCAATATTTGCTGTTCTCTCTCCACCATGTATACGAAACCCCTGGTTGGGGGGGGGGGGGGGGGGGTCGTAGTTCCCACGGTCGGAAGTCGGTCTCTAGGATGGGGACAGCTTCCTTTTAAGAACGTTAAAAATGGTCTAGGGAGGGCTCTGGGGCTGCAGCCAACCTACCGACCCCAGCTTTCGACTGACATAGCTAGATCTCAGTAGTTGTGTGGTGGGGGTCTGGTCACACACTTGGGGGGGGGGGGGGGACGTGCCACGGAGTGCAGCGGCGCGCACGCACGCGGGTCTTGGATTGAAATAATGGTGGCTGCCGAGGGCCGTTGTTGCAGACATGTTCGACCAGGTAATGAAGTTCGGCGCCTACATCGTGGACGGTCTGCGCGAGTACGCGCAGCCCATCTTCGTCTACCTGCCGCCGCACGCGGAGCTCAGGGGCGGCGCGTGGGTCGTCATCGACCCCGCCATCAATCCCGCCCACATGCAGATGTTCGCCGACCCCACCGCCAGGTCTGGAGGCGTCCCCGTCCGTCTCTGCGTGCGTGCGTGCGTGCGTGCGTGCGTGCGTGCGTGCGTGCGTGCGTGCGTGCGTGACATACGCAGTCATTGGTTGACGGTCATGTCTGTTTGTTTTGTTTGATTGTGTGTGGGCCGCTTCTATGATCGCGGGAGCCTCTCTCTGGTCACAATCGACCACTGCTACTGAGAGATGAGACCCGGTCAGTCCGATCCTGGGGATTGGGGGCTGGCTCCCCTAACGGGCCGGAATTGTCACTGCCGCCAGGTTGGTTCCGCTGGCCGGCAACTCAAGGTGCGCTCAGGACGTACAGCTCCCAGAGGAGACCAACCTGCTGTCCAGACGGCTCCGACCATGTCCAGACGGTCATGTTTCAGGGGCGGCGTGCTGGAGCCGGCCGGCATCGTGGAGATCAAGTACCGCGAGAAGGACCAGCTGAAGACGATGGCCCGCTGCGACGCGCCCTACCGCGACCTCCGGCTGCGTCTCGAGCGCGCCGACGGCGACGGCTGCGCCGAGAGCGAGGAGGAGAGGCGCGACTGCGTGGAGGCGCTGAGGGCGCGCGCCGAGAGACTCGCGCCCCTCTACCACTCGGTGGCCGTCCACTTCGCCGACCTCCACGACCGGCCCTGCAGGATGCTCGCCAAGAACTGCCTCACCGTGAGGCTCCCCCCACCCCCACGCATTGCGACCGTTGTGCCCGGCTAACTCGCGATATCGATTTTTCTCACTGCCCTCACTTCGTGTAGCAACCGTTGTGATTGGCTCTTTTCAAATGCGTAGTACGCGCGCATTCCAGAGCATCGTGGAGTGGGCGGACTCCCGGCGACTGTTCTACTGGCGCCTTCGGCGGCGTCTGCTGGAGGCGAAGGCGAAACGGCTGCTCCGAGAGGCGAAGCTGACGAGAGTGCGCGCCCAGATCGGACGTCGGCGCGGCGCCGGCCGCCCCGGTCGGCGCGTCGGCGAGGACGCGGACGACGAGGAGGAGGGCGCTGACGACGCCGTGCTCGACTCGACCATGGAGCGCTGGTTCCGAGAGGCGAACGTGAGTCGTCCCATCGGAAGAGTGGTGTTCGGTCCATACGCAGCCCGGACGCGGACGTTGCCAGGCGTCGGCGACGACGGGCATGGGCGCGAGCTGGGCGGACGACGAGGCGGCGACGGGCTGGCTCGAGTCGCAGCTTGAGGACGCCCACTCCGCCTTTCGCCGCAACCTTCTCGCCCTCTCCAAGGAGGCCGTCATCGGCGCCGTCGAGCGGTGCGCGTCCACGCGAGCGAGCGCGCGCGCGCCCACTCGGACGAGTCGACGCCATCGTCTGCTGCAGGCTCGTCTACTCTTCTCGCGACGAGCTGACTCCGTCGCCTTCGGCGGCGTCATCGTCGGCGGCGGCTACCGCCGCTTCGACTACGGCCGCCGGCGAGCTGGCGATGGAGACGCTGCGGCAGCTGTGCCGCCGCCTGGACGAGACGCAGACGAAGCAGATGCTCGACTACCTCGGCAAGGTGCGCGCCGGCGCCGGCGCCGGCGGCCGACCGCGCTACCACTCGACCGCTGCCGCGCACCAGCCCCTCGAGCGACAGTTCACCCTCTGACGCGCGCTGCCCCCTGGCCCTCCCTAGCTGCGCTGTTGGACGCCTGCGCCTGCCGACGCCGTGGAATGCTTAGGACTTGGAAAGGCGCGGTAGACGGGGACACGGGCCCAAGCGAGTCCTGGCGGGCTAAAGCGAAACCGACAACAGCTTATTGCTTATTGCGCTCGCACACTTGATCGCGCTCGATTTTTTTTCTCGTTTGTTTGCTTGGTTTTCTCCAGTCGGTCGCGTTCAGGCAGTCGAGACGGCGGGAGGGGCCGAGGAAGCGACCTGAAAGGCCCGCTCTCGCGACGCTGCTATCACTTCACTGCTTGCGTACTAACCAATCGACCAAAATCCATTGGCGCAGCAAGGGTTCGGCTTCTCATCTGTGATTCTGCGCTTTCCCGCGCTTGCTGTGCGGCCGGCCTACAGTATACCTAATATTTAAGCGTGTTGTTTTACTTCTCCAGAGCGTTTACTGCTCGTGTGGTACACACGACGTATATAGGTAGCTGTTCTGCGTTTAGTGAGACTCGCGTGTGTGTTGTTGTGTCAGAGGCAAGTACTTAGGCAGAAGAGTGTTACGTCTTGTCGTTTCATAGACGGAAAATTGCTGCTTGGATCGTTGTTTGCGCGGTCAGCTTTGATTCGGCGGTTCTGGTTTGCGTACAGCTTGTGCCGATCGACGACTGTTGCGCGTGGCGTCGTGGAGATGCGCTTATATTTGAACAAGGACTACAGTATGCGGCAACGCAAATGCTGCATCCTCACTTCTTCAACTCCTCTCTACCTTCCTCTACCTTTTGATGATCGAAAGAGAACTGTTACGCGGTGGGGGGGGGGGAATAAATATCGCGCTGTGCTGTCGCGTGGAACGTCTCAGTCAGGCGATGCGAGACGCGCGCTAAAAGCTCGATCTTCTATTCGTGGGAGCGGTGAGATAGGTTTCGCGGGGAGGGGGGGGGGGGAGCCTGCGACACGACCAATTTGTCGAGTCGGGCATCGACGGGACGACGTGGCGATAAATGTGCCGCAAGTTGTTTGCTCTAAGTGAGACGAGCTCTCGTCTTCGTCGCGTCGACGTGGTCGGCGGCGTCGACGGCGGCAGTGTTGTTGTGATCCCCCCCCCAGGTAAAGTAGACGTTTACATCTTAGTTTGCGCTCGTTCACTTGTCGACTATCAGCAATTAGGTAAAATAAAAATGACGGCCGATTTTTAGCGCTGGAAGCATTTGGAAGCGATTCACGTTGCATCACGCTCGGGTGCTGCTAGTCAAGCACATGTATTTCGCGATTAAAATAGCAAAATTGTCTTCTGGTGAGGAAAGAGCCAGCAACAGCACTGCAAGAATAGCGCGACGCCGGTGTTGTGGAAAACTTGTTCGCATCACCCAGACGGCCCCCTCCCCCCGCCAAATAAGTTGCCTTGCGCGCGCTAGACGTCAACGGCCGATCTTGTCGCATCGCAACGGGGCCAACCAATGTCGTTGGCAAAGTGGGCGTCTCTGTAAAACAAACTAACGCCGCCTCCCATGCGCCACTGGTGCGAAAAGCATACGGCTTGCTCACCTCTTCAACGCACACGCAGAGTTTGTCTCTCATTCTCACTTTCTCCTGGATTGGAAAGCGGAAATGTGTATTATACAAACAACTCGAACGCACTCGACTTTAGAACGGCGGGCAGTGCCTCGCACCGTTGGCACGTTCTCTACCGATGTTGGATCCCGGGGATGCGGTTGGGGACCGAGCACCGGTTTGTGAACGCTCTTTGTCTCGACTATGTCCCTCAAGCGAATACCTCAACTGAATCGCAGCTGATGGCGCCACCCTTGGAGAACTTGGAATCGTTCACGGCGAACTTCAAGGTCGACCTGTTGGGGACGTACAGCTACAGAGGCGCCCTCATCGCCATCCTCGAGGAGTCCAATTCGTCGTGGCCGAATGGCGCCGAGATCTCCGGCGACTACGGAGGGCACGAGCAGCCGCCGGAGAAGACCGCCGCCCGCGACGTCCAGAGGCGGCCGACTTCGAAGCCGAAAGCGCTGCCGCGGCAGTCAAATTGTCCGATTGAGACTGCGGTGTCGGACGCGTCGACGCCGACCGATGAGACGGACCACGCCGCGACTCCCGAGTCTCGCAACGCATGCCCCTGTGGCCACCAGTCGCGGCGACCCGTCGTTTACGTCATTGACAACGGCCCTGGAGAGCCGAATCGAACGATCGACTGCGGCTGGCAGTCGGTCGTCAAACTACGGAACAGCGCCTGTCAGACGGACCCCCTCAGCCCCGCAGCCGTCTCCCAACTCTTGCAGAAGCAGCTCAACGGACCGCAGTTGAAAGAGGTGAGGTATTTCAGTGATTTCGGTAAAATCAGAGAGGTTTCTCCCAGAGCTGCGGATCGCTGGGAGAAACCATTTGGTTACCTGTACTTTTGCCTGTCCGTCTGGAGAAGTGGAGTATAAGCTTGAGAAGTATAGTATAAGTATCAGTTCCCTCAACCAACCTCCACCCGTCTTTTAGGCGTGCGAGAGTTCCGAGACGAGACGATTCGACTCGGAAGGGTCGCGGCTCTTCGAGTGCGCCCTGTGCGACTTCAGCAGCAGGCACCGGTTCCAGTTCAACGCGCACATGAACGCGCACACCACCAAGTGGTGCAACCTCTGCAGCTACTCGTGCCGCACCTGGTGGCGTCTCCGCAAGCACGTGGAAGTGTGCCACTGGGTTGCGTCCGGCTCCGCGCAGCCGCCACCTTCGCCGCGCAAGCCGAAGAGGGCGAAGACGACGGCGATCGCGCAGGCGGCGAACAAGAGATACGCGTGCCGGAGCTGCGACTCCGTCTCCGAGACCAAGTTCGACCAATGGCGCCACCTGGCGACGCACATAGCCGAGCGAGAGCGGCTCCAGTGCGCCGAGTGTCCCTTTGTGACGCGCTACAAGCAGCACCTGCGCTACCACCAGCGGTCCCAACACCGCGGCGTCAAGTCCTACCGCTGCGACGTCTGCTCCTACGCGTGCGTCAACAGCGCCATGCTCAAGTCGCACCAAAAGTGCCACCGCGACGAGTTCGAGTTTGTATGCTCGGACTGCTCCTACCGGAGCAAGTACCGCAACAGCATGGACGTTCACGAGAAGTACACGGGCCACCGCAACAACGCGAGCTCGGTCAAGGCGCTGCAGATGAAGCAGAAGCAGAAGAAGACGGAGCGCGACAAGAAGTGGGCGCAGGCTGTCGCGATCGCCCGCCTTTACCGCGAGGGCGACATCGCCGATTGCGACTCGTGACGCACTGCGACTCGTGACCATACATGTAACCGGGTTTTTGAAGGGGGGGGGGTCTGAGCACTGGCGGATCCAGGATTTTCTGACAGGGGGGGGGGCAAGCTCAAAATTTTTTTCCGCTTAAGTTTAATTGGAGAGCTATATTTCGCGCGTTTGGTGCCGCAGCCCACTTTTTCGCATGTTTTTCAACACTTAAAACAGGCAGTGGCGCTACAAAACACACATTTTGCATTTTTGCGGTTCTTTAGGTTGTTTTTGGTAGAACACGTGAGAAATTTTGTTCAGATTTTCGAAATCGCGCCGCAGGCGAAAATTTTCAATGTTAACTGCCTCATTCCTTAGAATTTCACGGAATTTGGCATGAGTTGTGGCCAAAAGTATGCGCAAAAGCGCGCGCCGCAGGCGAAAATTTTGGTTTTCCAACCTACATCTGAGCATTATTTCATTGGGCGAAACAGTCACATTAGGTCAGCTTGCATCCCTTCGTGACCAGGACATTCTCCCCCAAAATGTGGTGCGCGCTTATGTGGAGCCACATTTAGTACGGTAAATAGTGCGGTACACTATTAAAAGGAGGCATTAGCTTAACGAGAATAGATGTGCGATTTGCGAATGTGAGCATACCGCAACGTAAATTGTTATTTTTTTTGTTGAGAGTAATGGTCAAAATTGTATCGTCGTTCTATATCTATTATTGATGACGGTTCAGGATTCTTTGACGAGAATTTCGTCAGCGCCCTCCCCAGCTGAATTACCTTGTGATAGCTACCTCGCTGTTCTATCACCGCCGCAACAGTCCAAGGCAAAGTGATACTAATGCCAATTGCCAACGCCTCTCGTCAGTAGCACAACTTTCTTTTCTCATGTTTGCCAGCACCACCTTGTTTGTTTGTGTGGTTCGCTTCTCTGATCGCGAGGCGGCCTCTCTCTGGTCACACATCATTCACTGCTGCTAAGGACAGATGATACCCAGTCAGCCCAATGGCTGCTGGCTCCCCATAACGGGCCGGAACTGTCGCTTCCAACTAGGTCTACTGGTTGCCCATGTTTGCCGACATGAGACCGAGATCAATCCAAGTGTTGCCGTGTCGACTTTCTTTATCCAAGACTTTGTGAAAAAAAAGAACTGCTGGCGGGTTGACTTCGCTGCCTCCTTTTAATACGTACTTATGTTATAGGCTCAATAAAATGTGGCGTTAATTGAACGCGCGTGACGACTTGGGGGAGAATGTCCTAGGAACCCATCCCTTGCCCCCCTTTACGTGCCTTACGTGCATCTCTACTTTGGATGGCGAGCTGAACCAAAATATAGAGTCAAAACCTTAGTCCAAACGCAGTCGTCCATACATTAGAGCGCCGCAGGCAAACATTTTCCGGTTATGAGGGTATAAATCTATGGGAAATAGGCCAATATTAGCCCTCTTCCCTCTCGTCTGGGCCCCTTCTGCCCCCTTTGCCTGCCCCCGCGACGTTCTCTGCCCCCAACGCCTGCCCTCAGCCCCTTCTCTGCCCGCAGCGCCTGCCCCCGCTGCCCCCCTTTGCCGACCACGACAGGTGGGGGCACGCCCCCCCGCCCCCCCCCCTTCTGGATCCGCTAGTGGGTCTGAGAGACTTCTGGGGGGGGGGGGGGGGGGGGGGGGGTACTCAGATTTGAAGAGGGAGGGGGTCCAAGAAGGGAAAAAATGTTCCAAAATAGTGTCTAAATAGGCACTTTTCAGTCAAAAATAGGTCAAAAATGCCTTAAAATAGGCTATAAATAGCGTTATTTAGCTGTTTTAAGGCCAAAATACACTGAGAAAGGCAAAAAGTACACTACTTTGTACAATTGTTGGCAAGTTGGAAAACTTCAGGAAAATTCTGGGGGGGGGGGGGGTCTGGGGGGGGGGGGCTGGGTAGGGGTAAAATTCTGGCTGGGGGGCGGGCAACCCCCCCCCAGTTACATGTATGCTCGTGACTCGTAATCGCGGCAGTGAAATGTCGGCCCATTTCTGCTGACGACGCGACTTGGAGTGGGCCATACCTGTAACTGGGTCTGGCAGAGTGGGGGGGGGGGGGGGGTAGCTGGCCGATTTTGGGGGAGGGGGTCTCCGGAGCAAAAAGTGGGGGGGGGGGGTAGCTGGCCATTGTTTGAGTTATAATCAGGGTTGCATAAAAAAAAAAATTTCAAGTTTTTTTTTTTTAAATTAAAAAAAAAAATTTTTTTTTAAATTGACTTAGGAGACATCATTGGCGCCAAATACCTGTACCATAAGATACTTTTAGCCTATTAGAGTGTCAAACACAAGTACTAGTGCTTCCCTAAAGCCTTTAGAAGCGTATTTAGCATCGTTTTAGTCAAATGGTGACAAAGCCGCTGCCTCTAAATGGTCGTGTACGGTATCGCACTATGTTGGGAACCAGTTGGGAACCCCAAAAAGAGCTTGGTTTTGGTGCTAATAAGCAAGTTTATGCATGAATAACTACTAATTGTACCATCTAAACACCATTTAAACGCCTTTTTGCCACTACAAAACCAAATTTTACCCAAAAAAACCGAAATTTTTTCATTTTAATTTAAAAAAAAAATCCAACTTTTTTTTTAAAAAAAAAAATTTTTTTTTTTAAAAAAAAAACTTTTTTTTAAATTGTGCAACCCTGGTTATAATGGTACTTTTTGGTCTAAAATGGGTATAAAAAGGGTGTAAACAGTGTTATTTAGCTGTTTTATGGTCATATAACACTGAAAAGCACTGAAAAACACCAACAGTTACTCACCTTTATCGTTTTACACATGACGAAAATCCTTTGGGAAAATTCTGGGGGGGGGGGGGGGGGGGGTCGGGGGGAGTTGGGGGGTGGTTGAAAAACTAGTGGGGGCCCCCAAAGGCCCCCCCCCAACCACCCCCCCAGTTACAGGTATGGAGTGGGCCTTGCGGTCAGTCGACATTAAGAGCTATCGATTGATTTCGAACAGCTCCGTCAGTCGGCGGTCCTCTGCCTTGCTGAAGCAGGCAGGCGCGCGTCCGCTAAACAGTGAACAAATGTGAAAAGGACAATTTATTTATTATTTGACTTCCAACTGACCTCTGTCATATTCGCTTTCACTTTTCCTTTCCTCTTATTCCGTTTATTCACCCAAAACAGCGAAAATTTAATTTTTCTTGATCGATTTTTTAAATTCGCTCATCGATAAGGAACTACTAGCAAGTGCTTAAAATAGACAGCGACGCACTATGTCTAAACACCCACTCAAATAGCAAATGCAATAGCAATAGCAAATAGCAAATAGCACCCACCCAATCAAATAGCGAACCACGTTCTAAAGGCAGTGTTGGTCAGCATATCTGTAACTGGGGGGGGGGGTTTGCGGGGAGGGGCACACCATTTTCCAACACCCACCCAACACCCCCACGCGAAGCGACCGGACTCTACGCCAATTGTCCGACTAGTAATTGATTTGCTCGGTCGTCGGCCGGCGTCAAAACAACAACGAGTGAAACGCCTGTCACCTCCTGTCTCTTGTAAGTTTGTAACGCCACCTGTCTCCTGTCTGCAAGTCGAGTCACTGTACGGCGTCGCGAATTGCGCCCCGAAAGCTGTCGTCGACGCTTTCCCATCGCCGAATTGCCGAGGCAAATGGGTCGGCTCTCATCTGCGCCGTCGGCGCTTTCGCACGACTAATTCGATGGCCCTATTGACGTGGGCCGTATAGTGCGTTTACGACGTTGTTTGAAAAGGCGGCCGACTTCGGGGCCGAGTTCGCAAAGTGCTCTGAACCAGTGGCGTGACTCTTTGATCAACTTCAAAAGAGAGTGAGTCGCGCTGCATACGCTATATAGAACCCTGCGCGGCATAGTCGATGCGGATGATATACGGTATTCTCGGAGATGCTGTCACTGCAATACCACTTCCGGGCTTGCCTAACCATACGGTTACCGCACCTTAGCGATAGCATACCTCCCGCAGTTCCTTGGTCTCTAATCCCTCGGTCCCCAGTTCCTCGTTTCTCCATGCCCCAATTCCTCGGTTCTCAGTTCCTCGTTTCCCCAAATTCCTCAGCACCCAATTCCTCGGTCTCTTCATCGCATCTTCCCTGTTATTGATGTTGAGTTTCTAGTTACGATTGAGCATGACCTGCTGATGTTCGCTGCGCGGGCGGCAGTCAGCTTGAATATCAGCACCTTGCAAATTTGAGAGGCCAGAGAGATTTGCTACAAAGTGACAGCAGCCCCATTGTTCTTTTGGGAACGCAGCAGCAGCCAGTGGAGGGTTGTTTGTGACGCGATTCCAGGAGAGATGCAAGGGCCCACCAAGAAGACGGCGACTCTGGCGGCGGGTCATATCTTTACCGTCACCATACCAAACCTCGGCGGCATTTTGAGGTCGGCGACGGCCATCGACATTGAAGAATGAAACCGGCCAGATAGAAACGAGATCACAGTTCAGCCCAGTAGTTGCCACGATTCGTCAATAATTGTGCCTGGCAGTGATGCAATTGTTGGCACGAGAACTGCATGTAAATGGCTTTGGTGTTGTCTGTGCAGTTAGAAGCAGTTGACTAAATATACAGGGTGAGCCACCCACGTTAGTGTCCGGAGATTGGTTTGCGCATAACTCCAGCGAAACGCAACCTAAGGTTATTTTATATTGGTAACTATTTTTCCCGCAATAACGGGACTACTCACTAGTAGTTTGTGTCACATATTTTGTCGCTGTGTATGTTATCATAGGTATATCCGGTCAGTCCTAGTCGTAGCTGCTTGACGCGCCACATCTGACGTCTCGCACAACAGTAAAGGAAACGGGCACGGCGTTTTGGTGACAGACGGTGCGGTTACTATCGCCTTCCAGCCATGTTAGCCTGCTCCTCTCTTTTATACATTATGTATTTTCCCACGCTGCCCGGCGTAAACTAAAACACACGACCAACACGACCGACACGACCACCACGACCAAAACTTTAGGCTTAGGTTTAGGCTTTTGCTTAGGCTTAGGCGTAGGTTTAGGCTTTTGCCTAGGCTTAGGCTTTTGCTTAGGCTTAGGCTTAGGCTTATTATTAGGCTTAGGCTTAGGTTTCGGCTTAGGCTTGTGTTGGTCGTGGTGGTCGTGTTGGTCGTGTGTTTTAGTTAACGCCCGCTGCCCCTGCCACCCTCGAAAAGATATTTCCGGAATCGGATATGGATGCACGATAATAAGTGGCGTAGGACAAAACACGCGCTCCGCGCTCCGCGCTCGTGCGCTCCGCGCGCACACACTCCACTGCCAGCGAGGATCGAACCCAGGACCTTCGGTTTTGCAATTTGGTGCTCTATCCACTGAGCTATTGCAGCTTCAAACCAGAAACTGGAATACTTTGATTTGGAGTAACACTGTCCGCCATATGGCTTCTCATTTTTCACGTCCCAAGCTGGGGCCTGGATGGCCCTTGGGCACCTAAGCCTCAGCAAATGTGGCGTAAGCCTCGAAAAACTGGCCTAAGCCTCGAAAATCTGGCCTAAGCCATAGCATATCTGGCCTAAGCCTTAGCATATCTTGCCTAAGCCATAGCATATCTGGTCTAAGCCTCAGCATATCTGGCCTAAGCCTCGCATGTGTGGCCTAAGCCTCGAAAATCTGGCCTGAGCCTCGCATATCTGGCCTAAGCCTCGAAAAAGCCTAATTTAGTGAAGAAATATTTTGGTGTAGTTGTTCAGAGCGCAAGAGCGCACGAGCGCGGAGCGCGGAGCGCGTGTTTTGTCCTACGCCTAATAAGTTAGCTATATAGCATTAAGCTGAGATGGCGGATTCTGGAGGCGGGGATGCGCCGGTCTTCCTGCCGCTAGACGACGACGCGGTGGCTGTGGAGGGCGCTTTGGCACTATTGAAAGACTACCCTCAAACTGTCGACATTTTAAGAGGGAAAACACCGAAAGAGTTGATTGCGATTTCCACCGACTCTGGCGAATTTAAAGTCGAGGTGAGGAGGAATCTTCGAAACTGTTTGTTGCTTGCGAATGAAACTTTGTCTTTTTAGACAGAGTAAAAATCCCTTGGGAAAATTCTGGGGGGTTGACCGTTTCAGGTGGGTGTTGAAGAATAGTGGAGCTAACCCCCCCCCCCACCCAGTTACAGACTAGAAATTAAGGAAAAATTTGCAGGGGGCTGCAAAAAAAGGAGAATATGTGACACTCTATTGTTGAAGTCCAGTTTGAAAAAAAGTGGTATTAAGGCATATACCCCCACTGATTTCTAGCCACTTCCGCATTGCAGCTGATCAACTCCACTTTGAACAAACCATGTATAAAATCCGAACCAAGCACAGCAACAAGTCACATATTCGGCGATTTTTGTGTTCGCTTGCAATGGAAGGGAATGTGCAGCGAAAAATGCGGCAACTGGAACTGACTGACATTTACATAGATTGAGTGTGAAAATTAGCACATGCCCCATGGAACCCCACGCACACGCACGTACGCATGCACGCACGCACGTACGCGTGCACGGACACACGCACGCACGCACGCACGCACGCACGCACGCACGCACGCACGCACGCAGCACTCATGCAAGCATTAGGGCACTACACAAATGTTATACAAACAGTTCATCATTGGGTGGAATGCCGGAAGGGAATGGAGCAGGATTGTAGTACGTACCTCTCGCCTACACATCGACATCACCAGCTGTACATCATCAACAACGGACATTGCAAAGATTTTAGCAAGAGACCAATTGATTCTGCAGGAACTTTAGCTGTGTCAGGTCCATGGAAATAGGCAATGACAATGTCTGAGAGAGATGAGATATGAGTTGATGGCCGTTTGCGGCATTTTGGCTTGACTGAGTGAGATGGCTCGCACAAAAATCGCCGAATATGTGACTTGTTGCTGTGCTTGGTTCGGATTTTATACATGGTTTGTTCAAAGTGGAGTTGATCAGCTGCAATGCGGAAGTGGCTAGAAATCAGTGGGGGTATATGCCTTAATACCACTTTTTTTCAAACTGGACTTCAACAATAGAGTGTCACATAGAGTGTCACAACAATAGAGTGTTGTGGCCAGATCGTAAATCACTGAAAAGTGTCGTCTGACCACGCCAACACATCTTCCGCAGGCAACAGAGTCTGTACAAATGCGTGCCCTGTGCTTGTACGGAGTACGCGAAGTACGCGGTACCGCGCCCTGTCGCCTTGTGGCTGCATTATGTAATGTAGTTAGCACTGTGTGTGTACTCTCGCGCGTTTGTTTGTTCGACAACGGCAATGTGCTGTGCCGTGCTGCTGTTTGTACTCTCGCCCAGGTTTCTTGCATGTATACAATGTACACTTCGTCGCGCGCCATGTGTCGGACTTTTGTTGTATGTGGTTACGTGTGTTGGCAAATACAAAAATACAAATACAAAATATTCTCCTTTTTTTGCAGCCCCCTGCAAATTTTTCCTTAATACAGTGTTTTTTCGAAAGATGAGGGGGTTTCTGTAATTCAACACACGCAAGCATGCACGCACGAACGCACGCTCACATGCTTGCACGCACGCGCGCTCGCTCGCTCGCTCGCTCGCACGCACGCACGCACGCACACACGCACGCACGCACGCACGCACATACGCACACACACGTTCACTGACGCAGGTTCACACACAATGTACCTGTGACTGAATCGAACAAGGCAAAATTGAAGTAAAGCAAAGTACCAACAGCCTAGCGGACATACATGCATGCATGCACATGCAGTGCTATATTGCTGCGTCAGAGCATACCGTAAATCCTCCAATAGTGCCCCCGGGGCACTATTTTTTTTCAACCTCTCTTTACCCGGGGCACTATTGGAGAGGGGGCACTATTAGAGGGGGGGCTTCTATTATTTCAACCTAAAAATTTTGAATGGTAATGCTAGTTTCGCTGTCAAAATTGCCGATTTTTTGGTGATTTTGATCACTTTTGCCACATTTAATGGTTGATTTACCGTTAATAGTTGCTGAAACGTACTATTATTGGTTAGCAGTAGTGTGTATACGCGATGTAAGTGTACCTACCACAATATTTTTGCCCATAAAAGGCACATGGCACAACATACCCCTTACAACCGGGGGCACTATTGGAGGGGGAGGCACTATTGGAGGGGGGCTTCTATTGGAGGATTTACGGTAGTGATGAAAAGTATGGAAATGATCACCATGACTAGGCGGTCAGCTTTTGTGTTTTTTGCCAAAGTGATCGGACCTACCCCCATCAAGTTTTGTGCGAAGCAGCCCATTTGTTAGTGTGCGTGCGTGCGTGCACATCTGTAGTGCCATATTGGTTCGTCGCAGCATAGCGGTGTAAAGAAACAAAATGATCTGCACGTGCAGGCGGTCAACTTTTGTGTTTTGGCCAAAGTGATCCGACCTACCCATATCGATATTTATCGATTATCCCGGAAGTGAAAATATTTTGGTGCGTCGGACCGTGTTGACTTCAAGGAATGAAATGTTCTACATCGAAGGGCGATCAACTTTATTATTGATGTTTAGGCCATCCGACCTAACCACACCGAAATATCGCCAATTTCCGTTATTGATATAATGGGGGAGGTATTTTGGTGCGTCCAATTTGGTCCAATTGTTGAAAGTAACACAAGTCATGTCATGGCGACCAACTTTCTCCTTTACAGCGAAGCGCTGCGATGTACCGTTAAAGCGCCTATAGGGCACAAAATTTGTGGCCCATTTCCAAGGAAATCAATCGATAATCGGATAAAATCGGCAATATCTCGAGATCGGAATGCAGTGCACAAAAATCCTTTGGCATGCAACATTGCCATCACTAGCCGGCTACACATACCAAGTTTCATCGAGATAGGCCCTGGCGTTCGCGAGCGGCGCTCCAAAAACCTGGCGGAGAACATGAAAAAAAAAAGCCGCAAAATTGGAACATTTTTGGAACTATTGACCCCTTACAGTAAAGCAAGGAAACGCGTTATGTCGCATTCGATGCCCCAGAAGAAAGCGGTTCATTTGCGCCATAACGCGCCAAAATCCGTTCAGGCAATCAAAAGTTATAGGCGATCGAAAATTCAAAAAGCCGCATTGAGAAGTCGTCACATATTAGGGTTGTACGCTGACGCGTACACCCTGATTAACTGCAGCCCCTTTTTGTTTCCCACTCTAGAAGGACGGGACGGGAACAGAGACCCCCCGCCGCACGGGCGCCGTCCCGTTCCCGCCCTCCGTTCCTGTCGCGGCGCGCGGCCTCCCTCCCCTTCAGCGCGCGCGACCTAGACGCTAACGACGCTGCCCCAGCGCAGCCCAGTGTACCAAACGGACCACGTGCACTAGCGGATCCAAAGGGGGGGCGGGGGGGCGCGCCCCCACCTGTCGTGGTCGGCAAAGGGGGGCAGCGGGGGCAGGCGCTGGGGCAGAGAAGGGGCCGAGGGCAGGCGTTGGGGGCAGAGAAGGGGCAGGGGGCTGTCGTTGGGGGGGGGGGGGGCAGAGAACGTCGCTGGGGCAGGCAAAGGGGGCGGAGGGGTCCCAGACGAGAGGGAAGAGGGACGAATCGGACTAATATTGGCCAATTTCCCATAGATTTACACACTTATAACTGGAAAATGTTTGCCTGCGCCGCTGTAGTGTATGGACGACTGCGTTTGGACTAAGGTTTTGACTCTATATTTTGGTTCAGTTTGCCCATCGAAAGTAGAGATGCACGTAAGGCGCGTAAAGGGGGCAAGGGATGCAAGCTGACCTAATGTGACTGTTTCGCCCAATAAAATAATGCTCAGATGTAGGTTGGAAAACCAAAATTTTCGCCTGTGGCGCGCGCTTTTGTGCATACTTTTTGGCCACAACTCATGCTAAATTCCTTGAAATTCTAAGGAATGAGGCAGTTAACATTGAAAATTTTCGCCTGCGGCGCGATTTCGAAAACTTGAACAAAATGTCTCACGTATTCTACTAAAAACAACCTAAAGAACCGCAAAAATGCAAAATGTGTGTTTTGTAGCGACACTGCCTGTTGTAAGTGTTGAAAAACATGCGAAAAGTGGGCTCCAGCGCCTAACGCGCGAAATATAGCTCTCCAATGAAATTTAAGCCGAAAAAAAATTTTGAGCTTGCCCCCCCCCTGTCAGAAAATCCTGGATCCGCCAGTGACCACGTGCTTTGCGTTACGACTTGCAACCCACTTTCAAGCACAAGCATGAATCGAACGCACAAACGCGCACTGTTCATATACACCATAGCCCATGCTATGGAGCTGTTGGCCATAGTCGGACAGTCGGACAGCTGTAACAACGAATACCAGGGAATATGTACCGTCAGTTTAAGCGTTCAATAGAAAAATTGGCGTTCTAAAGAAAAATACGCATTCGTCAAAAATTTAGGCTTCTACGAAAAAAACCCTCTACTGGTATTTTGAAACAGACAAAAAGGAGTAAAGGAGAGGTCTTCTTTCAATTTAGGCCTTGCTTAGGGTTTAGGCTTTGCTCAGAGTTCCGACTTTGATTAGGCTTAGCCTGATGCATCGCTGAGGCTCTGGTAAGAAGGGTGAGCCTAAAGGCTGATTCACAATTAACGGTCTTCCCATTGGTCTCGGTCTCGGTCTCGGTCTTCCCATGCCCAACAGCGAAGACCGATGCGAAGACCGAGACCGAGACCGACGATGTTGGGAACTTTGAACATTTGCTCCGGTCTTCATCGGTCTTCATTGAACTCGTGTTGAACGCGCGCGCTACCGTAGTCACGCTTTACTATAGCCGTTATCCTAAAAAGTTTTAACGGTATTTGAAATTTACATAAGGGCGCTGCAAAATTAGGGGAAACCTAAGCTCAGTGAACCAGTGAACCAGTGAACCAGTGAACCGAGAGGAACACACCATAATATTTTAAATGCGTCGACTCTCGTTGCTCAACCGTTAAATACTAAAACAACGCATCACACGCCACAATTTTTATAATAGTTTATTCTATATAATTTTTTAATTTAATTTTATTTTATTCCTTAGGCTTACGCTTAAGCTTAGGCTTTTGCTTAGGCTTAGGCGCGCATGCACATTTCACATGCGCATGCACGCACGCACGCGCATGCACGCACGCACGCACAAACGCACGCGCGCACGCGCACGCGCACGGGCACGCAAGCATGCGCGCACATGCACACACGGGTGCGAGCGTGCACACGCACGCACGTACGCGCGCATGCACCCACACACGTGCAAGCGTGCACGCGCACGCACGCACGCGCGCATGGGCGTGCACGCACGTGCTCTCTGCAGGCACGCACGCACCCTCGCACGCACGCACGCGCGGCACGCACATAAGCACATGCACGCACGCGCGCAGGCACGCACCGCGCAGATACACAAGGACACCCACGCGCGCACGCTCGCACAAACTCACAAGCGCGCACGCACGTGCCCGCGTGCAGGCGCCCACGCATGCGCGCGGGCACGCAGGCATGCGGACACGTGCCTGCTTGCACAAGCCTGAAGCCTAAGCCTAAGCCTAAGCAAAAGCCTAAGCCTAAGCCTAAGGCAATCCTCAAGCACGCACGTGCACGCGCACGTGCACGCGCACAGGCACGCGCACACGAGCACGCTCGCACGAACCCGAACCTAAATCCTGAGCCTAAGCCTATTAGCCCAAGCCTATTGTGTGTGATCGCGTTGTTAGTATTTTACAGTTAAGCAGTGAGCGTCAACGCATTTAAAATATTATGGTGTGTTTCTCTCGGTTCACTGGTTCACTGGTTCACTGGTTCACTGAGCTTAGGTTTCCCAAAATTAGCCGAAATGGACGACAAAGAAGAGTTTAGGATGCGTCTGATTGAACAGGTTGAGGCGGCGCCGTCTCTTTGGAAGATTGACGACCGTTCTTACAAAAATAATCCAAAAAAAAACGGTGGCATGGCAGAAAATCTCTAGAGACGGGTGAAAGTGTCTCCATCTGCAAAACCACGTGGGAAAATCTGCGCCGCTATTACGTGAAGGTGGACAGGCATGACGACATTGTCCTACATTTTCTGTAATAAAACATGTTCAGCTGTCGAAGCCGCCAGGGACCGGTTCCGACGCAGAAATGGTCGAGAAGCGCCAGAACTGGAGCTTTTTTGAGCGCATGAAATTTCTGCATCCTTTCATCAAGGACAGTAGGTAAGATTAGAGGTTGCGGAAACGCGACATCTGAGTGAGGATGGCTGGGTGATTCAGCCGGAAGGCGGCTAGCAACCTCACGCTCGAAGACTGCTGCTTCGACTCGCTGGACTCGTCGACGCCTCAGTCAGCCGCGAACTCCGTCGACAGTTCGGCCGACTGTCTCGAGGAGGCCAGCAATGACACAGCTGGTGGGTGCACACGCGATTTTGTTATCCGACAGTCAATAGTGGGGTCAGGGGCGGGAGAGGGTGGCGTGGAAACATTCTCTTTATATTGACAAATATTGGGTGCAATAGCTTGAGTTTCCCTTTTCGGTGTTGTATGACTGAAACACATCATAGGGGAGGTCAGGGGGCGTGGGGGGCACCCACATACTGACGCCATTATACCTTGTAACGCGCTATTTATAATCCCGGACCTAAATGACGCTATTTTGTTGCATTTCTTTGATTTCGATCCCTCCCCTCCAGAGGTCCCTCCCTCCTCAAACCCACTCACCGTAGCCGATTCACGTCAGTCTCTCGTGCTGGATCGCTCCTTACTCAGACGCAGGCGCCTATGTGGACGACACAGCCGTCCAGAGCGTTGCTGACGGCGGCGCCAGTGGTGGCGTCAGCAAAACCGCTGGCAGCAGCGGCAACGACGCTGTCGGCACCGGGGTCGATGGCGGCGCTGTCGACAGCTCCTGTAGCGGCGTCCGCGCCTGTGGCAGCGGCCAGAAGCGCCGGCGGCGGTCTGCGGCTGCCGCACAAGAGGAGACAACTGCGGCCGCCCTGCGCTGCCTGTCCAAGGCAGCCGAGACGCTGGATAAAGCAGTCGAGGACGAGAAGGACAGCGACAAGCAGCTGTCAGAATGCGACATTACAGGTGTTTCAAATTGTCTTGCTGGTTGACTTCAATGCGTTAAACTGCCTCCTGTCTGCTGATTCAGGTCAGAAAGTCGCCCGGATGTTGACCCGAATTCTGGAGGGAATGCGGGATGATGCAGAGTTTGAAATGTTTGGGGTGCTGCAAAAATGGCTGTCTATCAGCCGCCAGCCCCCTCAACAGCATCTGGGGGCGTAGCCAGAATTTTAATGGGGCCATTTTTGAGTTTTACATCGCAATTTCGGGAGAATAAAGGCAGGATCTTTTTAAAACAAAACTATCATTTCTTTGTGCTTTTCATACTATACTAATGTCACCCCCCTGGCTACGCCACTCAGAAGCAATATTTGCAGCAGGCGCAAATTTCACCGTCAGGGCCGACGAGCAGCACGTACGCGGAACTGCGCCCCAGTCAGTGGTGATAGTGTGCACCCGTCGTCTGCTGCGTTCACCCTATTTTGTTGGTTGCTTGTCAGTGTGTCCGTGCGCGCAAGTCACACACGCCGTTCTTCACGTGGACGAGACGTACGCAGCGCGATTCTGCCACTCCAGCAGATCGTATTCGGTGAAGTAGTCGGTCAGGCGGTCGCGCAGCCATTTCGCTTCTTTGCTATGCGTGTTCGACCCCATCTTGCCGACCCTCTTGAGACCCAGCGCCGCGTCGCGTCTCCAAGCGCCGTCCTTCTGCCCCTCGGCGGTGTCCGAGTCGACCATGCCTCCGCTCACGTCCCAGTCGTTGGCTTGGCGGCAGTAGTTGTGCAGCCCCATGGCCGCCTTCACGTAGCTGTCGACGTTGCTCGGGCTACTCTCCACGGGCTTCAGAAACAAGCGCCATCGATTTGCCAGTATGCCAAAGGCATTTTCGATGAGCCGACGGCCCTGAATAGGGAAAACTGAAGAATAGGTACAAGAATGCAACTGAACTAAAACCCAAACCGACAAAGGCGGTAGTTGAAGACGCGCTTGCCGCCGTCCACACTCGCGTCATTCTGCGCGTAGGGACGCAGGAGGTAGCGCTTCAGCGGGAATCCTTCGTCGCCCACGAAATACTAGGGCACAGGAGGCGAGCTGAACAACGAAGGAAACAACCAGTCAGATTGAACTGAATGGCGGTGCAGCGACCATGGGGGGGGGGCTGGGGGCTCATTTACTTCCTGCCCCTCCTAAAGCGTCCACCTACTGTGTGACCCACCATTCCAGCACCCCGCCCCCACACCTGAGTCAAAATCAAAATCCTTTACTTCGGCAGTTTCTCAAGCGGCTCTTCCTTGGGGAGCTGAATTACATCGCCCGCTGACAAGGCCCGGCCCAAAGAGGAGTTGGCAAAGATGCCAGCATCGCAGTTCCTGCCGTAGCTGCCAACGTCGTAGTAGATGAAGCGGTAGTTGGCGTCGCAGGCGGCTAGCAACACGACACTGAAGGTCTGCTTGTAGTTGTAGTACATCGAGCCGCTGCTGGTGGGGCACTTGATCTGCACGTGCTTGCCGTCCAGCGCGCCGATGCAGTGTGGAAAGTTCCACTTGGATTCGAACTGTTCCGCCACGCGTTTCCAGTCGTCTGCCGACGAGGGAAACTGGACGAATTTGGCGCCCAGCAGGCGGCCCAGCACCTCCACCATCTCGTTCACGATGCGGCAGACCGTCGAATGTCCAAGGCTGTAGTAGTTCGCCAGGTACTTCATGGAGGCGCCGTGCGCCAGAAATTCCAGCGTGACAGCCAGCCGCTGTGGAGCACAGATCGGCTCACGCCTGAGAAAGATGGAATGGAAACGCAATGATGACCACTGACCAACCAGTGCATCAAACAAAGCCGCTCCAGCAGCACCCGAACCTGGAATATCTCTGTAGTTCGTCGTCAACGATTGCCAAAACTTCGTCGAACTGCTCCGGAGACAACCGAAACTGCTCAGAAAACTTGGAAGGAAACTGTCGCAGGTCGACAAACTGTTTGGCGAAGGATCCTTTTGTTTTTCTATCTTTTTGTAGAGGATGAACGCCTTGCCGGCGACGCTTTGGCCTATGGTTGATCAGCAAAGTTGCCGCCGCTCCAATAAGTGCTGCCGCAGCGGCCCGCTTCTTCCTAGCCACTCGCATATTTCCTAAGGAGGTCGCATAAAAAAATGAAACAGGTCGAAAAAATGGCCACAGTACGCTCCAAGAACGCTGAAAGGCGCGCATTCAACCAAAGATCATTGAAAGACCGGAGGCAACGCGTCGTCAATTTGGCATGGGTCAAAAAGACCG
>JASAMY010001137.1:0-43731 GCA_030248085.1 Paralinhomoeus sp. GSCO2_6 | reverse complement strand
TCGAAAATTCAAAAAGCCGCATTGAGAAGTCGTCACATATTAGGGTTGTACGCTGACGCGTACACCCTGATTCTCCAGCGAACGGCTTCGCTCAGAATATGTTTACGCGACTCGTACACATTGGGGCTGCCCGCTGTAGGGCCCTAGGTACGTGTGGGACGACGTGACGCGTATGTGTACGAGTCGCGTAAACATATTCTCAGAATTTACAATTCTCCAGCGAACGGCTTCGCTCAGAATATGTTTACGCGACTCGTACACATTGGGGCTGCCCACTGTAGGGCCCTAGGTACGTGTGGGACGACGTGACGCGTATGTGTACGAGTCGCGTAAACATATTCTCAGAATTTACAATTCTCCAGCGAATGGCTTCGCTCAGAATATGTTCACGCGACACGTACACATTGTCACTGCCTACTGTAGGGCCCTAGGTACGTGTGGGACGACGTGACGCGTATGTGTACGAGTCGCGTAAACATATTCTCAGAATTTACAATTCTCCAGCGAACGGCTTCGCTCAGAACATGTTTACGCGACTCGTACACATTGGGGCTGCCCACTGTAGGGCCCTAGGTACGTGTGGGACGACGTGACGCGTATGTGTACGAGTCGCGTAAACATATTCTTAGAATTTTCAATTCTCCAGCGAATGGCTTCGCTCAGAATATGTTCACGCGACTCGTACACATTGGCGCTGCCCACTGTAGGGCCCTAGGTACGAGTGGGACGACGTGACGCCTATGCGTACGGCTGGAGCGACAACAGCAAGTGGAGTATGATGTTTACAAAGTGACAGTTTCTATATGTACGTGTTTTTCGTCGAATTGAAGGACTTAGTCAAAAATGGGGGGCCACAAACTACCCCTGGGTCAAATCGGGCAGTTGTCTCGACGCACTGTAGCAGTACATGCTGAAGACAAATACGCCTACAGCAGGCAATGTTTAAAAGCACTGCATAAGAAATACATCGTAACCTGTGCAGACAAGGCTGCTAGTAACTTCGTGTTTACATGCAAGCAGTTTTATTTTCAAACTATGTGCAATGAGCTGGGAATCAGGGTGTACGCGGCAGCGTACAACCCTAATATGTGACGACTTCTGCAATGCGGTTTTTTGAATTTTCAGTCGCTCATAACTCTTGATTGCCTGAACGGATTGTGGCGAATGATAGCTCAAAAGAACCGCCTTCTAGACCGGAATCGAATAAGCCGTCCCGCGTTTCGGTACTCGAGCGCATTAACACGAAACTTCCGAAAATGTTCCGAAAAAGTGGTGTTTTTTTTTTCCTGTTCTGCACACACTTTTTGGGGCGCCGCTCTGGAACGCCTCAGTCGATTGGGACAAAACTTGGCGTGAGCACGCGGTATATGATGGCAACTTTGTGACCGCAAGAAAAATTTATCTAGGTGCTACGGATCTAGAGTTAAGGCCGATTTAGTAATTTTTTGGAACATAGTCGTTTTTTTTTGGCCAAAATGCGACAAGAGTAAAAGTCGAAAAAAAGCCGAGTAAACCCCCAAATGTTATTTGATTTCCGTAAACAGCTTTACAAAGAAAGTCTAAGACGCTTGCATGACATTTGAAATTCTCACCACATAATGAGATATAGGCAACCAAAATTTCGCAAATTTCGACCAAAAAAACTTTGTCAGCTATAGGCGCTTCAACCGTTTGTGGCAGAGCTGTGCTGCAATGACGAAAGTTAATCGTCCGGACCTGGAATAGGTTACTTTCGACAAATGGCAGCGCTCCGATGCCCATGTCTCGGTCGGCCCCCTTTGAAAGGCCTTTTTTTGGGTGTTTTGTCCCAAAAGTTTGTCAGCTATAGGCGCTTCAACCGTTTGTCACAGAGCTGTGCTGTAATGATGACAGTTCCTCGTCTAGACATTTCCTTGACAATGACGTTTCCTCGTCTCGTTCCTCGTTTGTTGTGTGAGCCATCGCACGCACACAACCACAACACCACCACCATCAATCCAACCTCACAACTCGTTCATCTCTCTGACGATGTGCTGCCATTCATAGGCATTGCATGGATGGATAGGGCACACAGCCAAAGATACTGCATAGGTAGATAACTTCACTGCCCTGTCCGTTCCAAAATTTAATATGTGGCTTGCTCTTACAGTAAGTGATATGTATAGCATCATTTCACAATCTTAAGTACCAGTACATGCCGTACATTCAACTTCGATTCTCGTTCATCTTTGTTCCGCTTCTGTTAGCCTGTAGCTATGGACGGGACTGCCATCTGTGGGCGGCAAGGACAAGGCCCACTCTCGTCTCTGAGTCCAAGGAATAAAAGGCCTCGGTGCAGCCTGGACTGCCTTTCCAGTGATCCAAGCGAGCGGGTGAAGCGAGCACAACAAACGCCGAATATGTGACGTGTTGCTGCGTTTGGTTCGATTATACACGGTTTGTCCAAACTGAAGTTGATCATCTGATGAAGTGGCTACTTTTAATACCACGTTTTTTCAAACTGGACCTAAAGGAGCGTCCGTCACATATTCTCTTTTTTTGCAGCCACCTGCAAAATTTTCCTTAATAACTTATAGCCAATCAAGCTTCACGGCTCTCGGAAACAGAACCTACTCATTGTACGCGGATACTGAAGAGTCCATTGTTGCACACTTCAAAGAGTTCTTCAGTAAATCACCCTACAGTATTGTGAATGAATATAACGATATACCCAGAATATTCATGGTTCCTAAAATGCACAAAAACCCTTTCAAATTTCGGTACATAGCTAGCGCCAGACGCACCGTGGTTAGTTCACCGTCTAGATTGCTGCACTTTGTGCTGTCTCACTTGAAAACTCACTTTGCAAATTACTGCCGAAAGGCCAAATCATACTCAGGGAAAAATTTGTACTGGAGCATCAAAAACACATACGAATTTCTAGACTTAGTTAAGAATAGCAGCAGTCGATGCGTTACTTCTGGTAATAGCTTCGACTTCAGTACATTGTTCACAGAATTGCCACACCAGGTTGTGCAAAGCAACATGTACTACCTCGCGCAGCTGTTGTTTCAAAACAATGGCAATAAACGGTATCTGGCCATTGCCAAAAGTTGTCTAGCCAGCGATGTCGTGTACGGTACCAAGTCCTTTTATACTGACACTATGGGCACCGACAGATTTTTCTACTTGGACATCTTCGACATTGATCGCCTAATCGCATTTAACCTAGAAAATGCTTACGTAAGCTTTGGTCGATCCATTTTTAAGCAAATCTATGGAATTGCAATGGGAGGCTCAGCTAGCCCAGATCTCGCCGACCTGACACTCTCTGTGTTTGAATTTCGTTTCATGAGAACGGTTAAGGACGGCGAAACAATAAGGGATTTGTCTAGTGTGTGCCGTTACATTGATGACATTTATGTTGCCTCGTGCAGCAAGGAACGATTCTTAGATTTATGCAAAGATATCTACCCGACACAACTTCCATTGAATCATGCATCAGGAGATGGCCAAGTCTGTACATATTTAGATGTGGAGTTAGTCAGGCAGAATACCATTAAAACCACAATATATGATAAGACTAGAGATTTCAACTTTCCAGTTATCAAGCTCTTTGATGCAGACAGCAACGTTAGCAGCACGCTGATATACAGTGTTTTGTACTCTCAGCTGGTTCGGTTTGGAAGAATCTGTTCCGATAAATCAGCGTTTATTGAAAACTGCAGGATATTACTTGGTGCCTCATTGAAAAACAGACATGCACTTGGCATTTTTAAAAAGGTTTTTCGAAATTATACAAAAAGAAACATTGCCAATATGGGTAGACTAGGTATTTACGCTAGCAATTGGTTCCCTGTATACAAAAGCATTGCAAAATAATTCCGCTAACTAATACAGTACTCATTCGTACTTGAGCGATAAAAACTGTTTGCGCTCATTACTGTGGTATTCACGTCTTTCTGAGCGCAAAACAAATACCTACTCGAAGTTTCGGGATCGAACTGAACAGTATTTAAAAATTGAATGGTCGTGGGTTGGCAGCGAATAATGAAAAAGATGGCTGTTGAAGATCAGTCGAGCCAAGGCAGCAGCTAATAAACAAGCAAGGATGGGCGAGAACGCTACCGCATCCGCAATTTCGGACGTTCGCAAGTTAAGTTTTAATTTTATTAAATTTTATTTTGCCTAGATACTTGTATTATTATTTCTTTCTAATTTGCTAGGTAGTTGGTAGAAAAGAGCTGGTCACTACTGAGGAGGTCCCGCCAGCTCGGGCGTCTAGTGGTTGAGGGACCGAAACGCCCTAGGTTACAGTTTGGATTAAAAGTTAATTTAATTCGTCTGATTTTCTGTCTTCTGTTTTCTGCTGTGCTGGTCATTCAGGACACAAGGACTCAGTGGGATGCCGGTTGGAGCAACAACTGCTTACAAGATTGGCTTTGCACCCAAGCTCCAACTTCGTTCTATTTTGAATTCGATCTATTCATATTTTGACACCTTACCCTGCGTATATATATCAAAATTTAATTAAGTACAGCGAGCTCCAAAACGGGCGTCTTCCCTGTGGGCGAATTGGAGATCAAGGACGAATTTTTTAATTTACTCACCTCAAGGTTTGTGGTTTGTGAGGCTATCGGTTGTTGGGTTTTTGTTTGTGGGGGAGGGGGGTTGACCCCCCCCCCCCCCGCCCACCCCCTGAGCCCACCAATTGGGGGGATCCCATCTCTGTCGGCGGTGTGCGATCTTTTGGGGATGGAGGGGGGGGGGGCGTCGGCGGAGGGGGGAAGGTGGCACCGGCAGCCGAAAGTGCCGCAAAATCGCTAAGCACCTCCCCTGTTACCGACGTTAAGCATTTTAGGTGCATCCATCCGTTTGGATCACTTTGAGTAGAGAAGATGGACTTGCTAGGTTGAATGACATCTTCCAGTGCGTTGAGGTCTAGCAACCGCGCCACCTGTCACTGTCGTGTCACCTGTCACTGTCGTCCCATACGCTTGGGCGGCCCTTTCAATGGGCCGGCCAGGTGACATCACGCGAGACCGGCCCATTCGTATGGGCCGCTTTTCTAAGCCTAAGCTACACGATGCCGGCCCATTGGGTTTGTTGGTGGTTTTCGCTCGTTTTTGTGCCTCCGAGCCAACCAACAAGCAGCAAAACTAGCAGCATGCCATTACAGATTACAGGTGCCCATTACACTGTATTTGGTTAGGGATATGCCCATTTTGCACAGTTGGACACTGTATTTTAAGCGTCCATTGTCTAATTCAATTATCTGTTGGGCATGTTCTGTATGTTTTTTTGGCATTGTCGCCATTTTGTTCATTGCAAACCTTGTCCGTTTTTGCGGTTATAGCGTAAGATGCATAGACGCTGTTCCTTCTCATCTATACTGACGAGAGCAACACAAGGCACGATGGGCTATTGGCAATGTTGTAACAGCGTCAACGTCTATGCTGACGAGGCGCAACCCAAGGCACGCACGATGGGCTATTGGCATGGCTAGCAATGTTGTAATAGCATCTTCTTCATTGGTAGTCGCTTGGAGCAGTTGTAAGCGCTCATACAAAGCATGATACCCTACTACTTTATGATCATTGTCACGATCGAGATCGCCAGCGCTACCACGCAGCTCTGCTTCACGCTCGATGCACCTGAGTGTAGCATTATAATACCGTAAATCCCTCAATGAACGCTCTGGGCGTTCATTTTTTTTAACCCACCCTCTACCCTGGGCGTTCGTTGGAGGGGGAGCGTTCATAAACTCAACTACTAAATGGCGTTGCAACAATGCTGTACATGCACCTTTGCGCTCGTCCTTGGCGTTGCAGAAGTCTCCCACGCACCACTTGCACGAACCATCCCCTCCGACTTCTGCACAGGCTTTCTGGTGGTTGATGCAAACCACCTTCTTCAGCTTGTCACAGCCCTTGCTGCTCGGCGCAATCAATTGACCTGTGTTCCACACTTTTTTATTTCGATTCGTCCCATGCAGTACAGTACAAGACAACCTTTGCATTCAAATGCGTAGCACACGTCGCCCTCGCATTCGCCCTCAATTCCCTCGCCGTCTTGGGTCTTCACGCATTTGTGCGCCGCCGCCACTGCAACGCTGATAAACAACACGACCATTCCAGCATTCATGACTCGTGGTTGCAGGCGGACAAGACAGTCGTAGACGTTTCGTAACGGGATTTGCGCAGGATAAGCGTATGTAGGTGGCGCTAAGATGGGCGCTAGGATACGTTGCATGCATTGCTCACGCCTTTCCGGTGACCGCGCCGATGAGTACTCGTTTTTTATTTGCTGGCAGCTGGCACGCCTTTCCCGTTGGAGCGCCTTGGCGAGAGCGGCGTCCGCCCGCCCGCCCGCCTTCAATGCACTGCCACGGGCGGTGCGGCAAGAGGAGCACTGGGTTGCGTCTCCAGCGATGCGCCGTCCGCCGCGTTCCCCTCCCCTACTTTTTGGACGTTAATTCGACGTCCATCTAATTAATTGCGTCGCGTCCATCTAATTTGACGACAGGTCCATCTAATTTGCGCAATTGACGATACGTCCATCTAATTGTTGGAACGTCCATCTAATGTGACTACGCGATGACTACGCGATGACTACTGGATGACACGTAGTGGAAGTAGTGGAAATTGACGAGTCCAAGATGTATCGCGCAAAATATCATAGAGGGGCCCAACTGCAGCGACAATATGAATGGGTAGGGAAAAAACCATTGTAACTGATGTGGCATCACATTTTCTTACCTAGGTATTTGGGATGGTACAAAGAGGGACCAACCGTGTTGTACTTGTACCAGTTGCGGACAGAACAGCAGCCACTTTGATTGGGCAGCTGTTTACATATGTGCGACCAGACACTCGAATCGTCTCTGATGGATGGGCATCATATGGGGGCCTCAATCAAATTCAAAATGTGTATGGAGGACGTCACGACTGGGTCAACCACCGATTACATTTTGTTGACCCAGCAGACCCTTCCATTCACACACAATCAATCGAGGGAACATGGAGTGCACTGAAGAATTCGCTCAGGTATAACCAGTTTAAAGGCAGGCTGATGCACCCCCACAAAACCAACAGTTACAGTTATCGATGCATTCACAACAGAACCATAATGCAAACACATTGCTATGTACCACTGCTATGTACTATTAAGGAAAAATTTGCAGGCAGCTGCAAAAAAGGGGAATATGTGACTCTGTAGACAGAAGTTGAGCTTGAAAAGAAGAAAATGGTATTCACGCATTGCTGAAGTCCACTTTGAAAAACCATTGTATAACAGCATTGCAGTTGACGTGGAGTCCACTTTGAAAAACGATTGTATAAGAGCATACAATGGTATGAACAATCAATTTGCTTGTCACATATTCGGCGTTTTTAGCGCTCACTTCATGATGACAGAATTCAGTGGCACTTAGCATAAAAGCGCATACCTACCTACTAGGGATGAGCATGGGCTGGGCCGGGCTGGGCCGGAATCCCAGGCCCATCCTGTGGGCCGGGCCGGGCCGGGCCTGCGTTTTGGGGGTGTGGGCCGGGCCGGGCCGGGCCGGACGTTCCTGGCTGAAACATAGGAATCTACATTGTATGTTATGCATATTGTAAGTAACGGCGACTATTCAGCAGAAAGGAGGCATTAAGGACGCGAGTGCGCCTAAAAGTTCGTCGTGACGGCGTCGTCTCACTGTTAATCTAGCGCGTTGGTCGCGACGTTGCCGTCGTCGTCGCCGTTGCCGTTTTCGTTGTCGTCACGGCCCTTAGACCGTGAGGCACAGACGAGCAGACAACAGACGTGAAGCGACGACGACGACGTAGTACTAAAAGGCATGAGCATCTGGCGCTAGCCCAGCCTCACGTCCATCGCGAGCAAGGCGCTCGTGACGACTGCCAGCTCGGCGCCCTCCAGGCGCCGCCTCTACATCACTGGCTTGGCGACGATAGATAATACATCAGACATGGGCAGCGCCTTTTTTTCTCAACAAACCCTTTGTGAGCGGCCAACTTCAATTGACAAACACGGTCAATCTTGAGGCCAAAAAATGGTTGGAAGCTGTAAAGCCAGAAGCGCCATTCTCTGTGTATGTGTAGTGAAAAAACGCGAACTGGCGTACGTACATGTACAACTTATTTTAGTGCACCACTGTACTTATTTCTTGGGATGGGCCGGGCCGGGCCGGGCCTGGAATTTGAGCAGTTGGATGGGCCGGGCCGGGCCTGGGCCTGGTTTTTGACGCGTGGGCTGGGCCGGGATGGGCCGGACTATCTGGTGGGCCGGGCTGGGCCGAGATCTTCAGGCCCATGCTCATCCCTACTACCTACGCATGCACTGATACGCGTGTGCACACGCACGCACGTACATAGACACCGAAATATTTTGTAAGTTGGAAATGATGATCCAATGAATAGAATATTTTGATTCTATCACATTTCGAATTACGATACCTACAAATTGTTCTATTCTGCAAACATATGCGCAGTCTGGAATCGGGAAAACTGATTTTTGTATCACAGTAACAGAAATTTGTTGTGTTAATGGATGGAAATTTGAAATACATACCACACCACACCAAGAATCCAGTTGCGCTTATGGTTTTTAGTTGTACCTGCAATGTGCTTAGGGGAGTTGTATGTGTGTCACTTTTAGCTGGACAACAGTGATGTTGCTAGCATGACTGCTGTCCGAAATGAAATATGCCAAATAGCTCACGCTAAAACGCCGAATATGTGACAAGCAAATTGATTGTTCATACCATTGTATGCTCTTATACAATCGTTTTTCAAAGTGGACTCCACGTCAACTGCAATGCTGTTATACAATGGTTTTTCAAAGTGGACTTCAGCAATGCGTGAATACCATTTTCTTCTTTTCAAGCTCAACTTCTGTCTACAGAGTCACATATTCCCCTTTTTTGCAGCTGCCTGCAAATTTTTCCTTAATACAGTGTTTTTTTTCGTATTGGTATCTACAAAATGTGCACCCACGCGTGTACGGATTTCAGGTGCCAATAAAGGGCACACACACTAGGGGCGTGAGTTTCCCTCCGCAGTAGCATACATGTAACCGGGTTTTGAAGTGGGGGTGGACGTTGGAGACCATTCTGGGGGGGGGGGGTGTAAGCAGATTTGAAGGGAAAGGAAAAGGGTGTCAGAAGGAAAAGTGCACCTAAATAATCTCTAAATAGGCACTTCCTCACTATGGCGCGAGTGTCGTAGCCGAAACGTCGTATTAAATTAAAAATGTGTACAGTGTACAGGTTCTCAAACTGTATAATTTCTTTACAAACACCTTCCTTCCTGGGCAACGTCTCGGACACCAAGGACGTGCTGCAACTCCTCGAGTGGCACCACAACTCGAGTGGCACGTGCTCGACAACTCAGGGGCGGAACACCAGCGTATGGCGCGTGACGCGCTCATTACCCCAAGCCCGACCACGAGGACGCCACCACCACCAGCATGCTCGTTGAGGACGCGTCCTACGCGGCCCTCTGCGCGGCCAAGATGGTGGTCAACTACGGCGTGCGTGCGTGCGTGTGTGCATGCGTACGAAAGTGCATGCGTACGTACGTACAAAAGTGCGTGCGTGCGTGCGTACGTGCGTGCGTGCGTGCGTGCGTGCGTATATGCGTGCGTGCGTGCGCGCGCGTGCGTGCGTGCGAGAGTGCGGACGTGCGCGCCATAGTGCAGACGTGCGTCGGTGCGTGCGTGCGTGTGCGCGCGCGCCCGCGCGCGCGTGCGTGCGTGCGAGAGTGCGTGCGAGAGTGCGGACGTGCGTGCCAGAGCGCGGACGTGTGTTGGTGCGTGCGTGCGAGAGTGCCAGCGTGCGCGCGTGCGTGCGTGCGTGCGTGCGCGCGCGCGCGCGCGCGCCTTGTGAGGTTGCACATGAGAGTGCACATCACACAAGCACTTGATGTTCACTGCTTTCATGAACTCAGCCAAAAAAAATTTTAACATCTAAAAAGAAAAACGAAAAAAACTGAAAAAAATGTAGGGTGAGTCGTGGGACCAACATGGGTGGGGCAGGAAAGGACACTGGGATAACGCAGTATTGATTGGTTTACAGGAGATGGCAGAGGCGCCAGCGGGATTCGAACCCGCGACCTCTCGATTAGTTGTCCAAGACCCTACGTTACTAAATGTTCCAGATCTTAAGATTGTGGGCATTTAGAAAGAATCCGTTTGGGGGATTAATTTCTGATTGCATCCAGCGTATGCTTACAAAGTTTCATCCCGATTACATTAACAAAAAAATTATTAAAAAAAAAATTTAAAAAAAATCATTTTTTGAAGGTTCAGGAGCTCATATCTCATTATCCAGCGATGGAACTTTCAAGACATTGATTACGAGGACTCGCCTTGACGTATTGTTCACGAAAATCGAAGAAAAAATTGGGGGTTTAGATGGGTTTTTTTGGAGTTTTACTCTTGTCGGAACTATCAAAAAAATTCGGCTATGGCGACATGGACGTCGGAGCCGCAAAATTTGCTCAACGGGAAATACTACATGTGTGGGGCATCAACTTTCACCATTATAGCGAATCTCTGTGATGAGCGGTTGAGGCGCCTATAGCGAACAAAATTTTGGCTGAAAAAACGGCTATGTCCAAAAAATCGGGCAAAATCGGCCATAACTCAAGACTGGAAGCAACTAGGAGCAAATGCATTTGAGGTAGAAATTGCCACCATAGGCTGCGTATCCGTGCCAAGTTTCAGCCCAATCGCTAGCGGCGTTCAGGAGCGGCGGTCCAAAAAAGTGGCAGAGAACAAGAGAAAAAAAAAACCCGCGTTTTCACAACATTTTTGGAGGTATCGCCCCCTTGCAGCAAAACAAGGAAACGCGTCATGGCGCGTTCGATGCCCCTGAAGAAGGCGGTTTGTTTGAGCTATAACACGCCGAAATCCGTTCAGGCAATCAAAAGTTATAGGCGATCGAAAATTCAAAAACCCGCATTGAGAAGTCGTCACATATTAGGGTTGTACGCTGACGCATACACCCTGATTTATGCACTTGCAATCAGTGTGCCTAACCAGAAGAGAGTACGCTTTTCAGACATCTGAAGGGCACGAGTCCAGCCCTCTTTCCAACCTACCTCTTCCAATATATGTTCAAGCGAGCACATGGGAACAGACGAATAATGAACCATATGCTGTTTGCAATCCGCCACTACATGCCATACCAGTAGACCCAGTGGCTTTACATGCTATGCGTCCATTGCATGTAAAAAAAGCAATGAATGGGGCGACTGCTTAACTGACATGCATAGGTAGATTAGTGCAGCAGTGATCATGTGATTAACTGGTGGATCAATACACCGTTGACATCGTGCACACGTGCATGTCATTGCGCTTTAGAGAAGAACCCGTGCTAATAGCATTAGGCACAGTTGGCAGTGAACAGTGACTGGCCAAGAGGCTCAAAACCACCTGCAACCACGAGTCATGAATGCTGGAATGGTCGTGTTGTTTATCAGCGTTGCAGTGGCGGCGGCGCACAAATGCGTGAAGACCCAAGACGGCGAGGGAATTGAGGGCGAATGCGAGGGCGACGTGTGCTACGCATTTGAATGCAAAGGTTGTCTTGTACTGTACTGCATGGGACGAATCGAAATAAAAAAGTGTGGAACACAGGTCAATTGATTGCGCCGAGCAGCAAGGGCTGTGACAAGCTGAAGAAGGTGGTTTGCATCAACCACCAGAAAGCCTGTGCAGAAGTCGGAGGGGATGGTTCGTGCAAGTGGTGCGTGGGAGACTTCTGCAACGCCAAGGACGAGCGCAAAGGTGCATGTACAGCATTGTTGCAACGCCATTTAGTAGTTGAGTTTATGAACGCTCCCCCTCCAACGAACGCCCAGGGTAGAGGGTGGGTTAAAAAAAATGAACGCCCAGAGCGTTCATTGAGGGATTTACGGTATTATAATGCTACACTCAGGTGCATTGAGCGTGAAGCAGAGCTGCGTGGTAGCGCTGGCGATCTCGATCGTGACAATGATCATAAAGTAGTAGGGTATCATGCTTTGTATGAGCGCTTACAACTGCTCCAAGTGACTACCAACGAAGAAGATGCTATTACAACATTGCTAGCCATGCCAATAGCCCATCGTGCGTGCCTTGGGTTGCGCCTCATCAGCATAGACGTTGACGCTGTTACAACATTGCCAATAGCCCATCGTGCCTTGTGTTGCTCTCGTCAGTATAGATGAGAAGGAACAGCGTCTATGCATCTTACGCTATAACTGCAAAAACGGACAAGGTTTGCTATGAACAAAATGGCGACAATGCCAAAAAAACATACAGAACATGCCCAACAGATAATTGAATTAGACAATGGACGCTTAAAATACAGTGTCCAACTGTGCAAAATGGGCATATCCCTAACCAAATACAGTGTAATGGGCACCTGTAATCTGTAATGGCATGCTGCTAGTTTTGCTGCTTGTTGGTTGGCTCGGAGGCACAAAAACGAGCGAAAACCACCAACAAACCCAATGGGCCGGCATCGTGTAGCTTAGGCTTAGAAAAGCGGCCCATACGAATGGGCCGGTCTCGCGTGATGTCACCTGGCCGGCCCATTGAAAGGGCCGCCCAAGCGTATGGGCCGGTAGTATTTTTATGGGCCGGTTGTTTTTTTATGGGCCGCCTTTCTGGAATATAACCGATCAGTCGAGCCAAGGCAGCAGCTAATAAACAAGCAAGGATGGGCGAGAACGCTACCGCATCCGCAATTTCGGACGTTCGCAAGTTAAGTTTTAATTTTATTAAATTTTATTTTGCCTAGATACTTGTATTATTATTTCTTTCTAATTTGCTAGGTAGTTGGTAGAAAAGAGCTGGTCACTACTGAGGAGGTCCCGCCAGCTCGGGCGTCTAGTGGTTGAGGGACCGAAACGCCCTAGGTTACAGTTTGGATTAAAAGTTAATTTAATTCGTCTGATTTTCTGTCTTCTGTTTTTCTGCTGTGCTGGTCATTCAGGACACAAGGACTCAGTGGGATGCCGGTTGGAGCAACAACTGCTTACAAGATCGGCTTTGCACCCAAGCTCCAACTTCGTTCTATTTTGAATTCGATCTATTCATATTTTGACACCTTACCCTGCGTATATATATCAAAATTTAATTAAGTACAGCGAGCTCCAAAACGGGCGTCTTCCCTGTGGGCGAATTGGAGATCAAGGACGAATTTACTCACCTCAAGGTTTGTGGTTTGTGAGGCTATCGGTTGTTGGGTTTTTATGTGAGGGGGAGGGGGGTTGACCCCCCCCCCCCCCGCCCACCCCCTCGAGCCCACCAATTGGGGGGATCCCATCTCTGTCGGCGGTGTGCGATCTTTTGGGGATGGAGGGGGGGGGGGGCGTCGGCGGAGGGGGGAAGGTGGCACCGGCAGCCGAAAGTGCCGCAAAATCGCTAAGCACCTCCCCTGTTACCGACGTTAAGCATTTTAGGTGCATCCATCCGTTTGGATCACTTTGAGTAGAGAAGATGGACTTGCTAGGTTGAATGACATCTTCCAGTGCGTTGAGGTCTAGCAACCGCGCCACCTGTCACTGTCGTCCCAGAGAATTCACGACATTTTGACAGCTGGTGCTGTGTTCCAAATCAGTTCTGATACTGTGACGCTCGTGAAACTGTGTGTGTTGACGCACGCGAAACTGCGTGCGAAAATTTGAATGTTGGTTGCAATGGGTGTGTAGGTCTGCCTCGTCGATCTGCCTCATGAATCTCACGGGAACGCTACCGGTATGTTGTTGGAGTCGTGTCGCTTGTCTGTTGTGTGAAACTTGGGTAGTGCCATTTGTTGCAATGCTAGTCGCAATTGAAAGCTGGGGTTGCGTCGGTGTGAGGTGCAATGTGCGCATAAATAAAAGAAGAAGTGAAGGCTAAATGAACACCGCTTCAAATGGGTGAAGCCGAAATGCCTAAAACGATCACCAATAAATTAGCGAGTACCATATTTTGAAATTACAACATTTCCATCTGACCGAGCTAATTCTTGTTTCGGGGCTCATTTGTAGACAAGAATTAGCTCCCCACAGAGTCGCCCCATCTTCAGTACAAGGCTCTGTGGGTTGGGTACTTACGCGCGTGGTGAATCCAAATGAGAACCAACCTGTTTCCTCATCGTCCCTGGCGCCTGGTCGTTTTGGGTGGCAGAACCAGTGGAAGACAGGGTACCCACATGCGGGAAGTGCTAATTAGCTGGCCACCGAATCGATGCTGCTAGCCATAAAGCCAGGTGACACTGACACCACGGGGCCAGTGCTTACAAGTACCAATTCAAATGGCGTGTAAGGCTCCCGATTCCCGAAAATGCCTTACCGTTACCGTTTCAACACATGTTTCAACACATGTTGGTGTGTTGAAACGTTGAAAAGAAATTTGGCGTGTGACGCGTTGTTTTAGTATTTAACAGTTGAGCATCGAGAGTCAACGCATTTAAAATATTATGGTGTGCTTCTCTCCGTACAATGGGACAATGGTTTAGCTTTTCCCTGCTGTCCGGTCCATTCCATTGTTACCGCGTTTGTTGTGGCAAAAGCTAAACCATTGTGCAATTGTACCATTGTACAGACCTATTTTCTTAGGCTTGCGCCTCGCTTAGGCTTAGGCTTGGCTTAGGCTTAGGCTTATGCCTCGCGTAGGCTTAGGCTTAGGCTAAGGCATTGTCTAGGCTTAGGCCCTGCTTAACCTCGCCTAAGCTGCTAGGCTAGCCAACCCTTATCAAAGCCTGAGCAATGCATAACCGTAAGCCTAAGCAATGCTTAAGCCTAAGCCTAAGCAAAGCGTAAGCGCAAGCAATGCCTAAGCCTAGGCAATGTCTAAGCACAAGTGTAATCAAAGCCTAAGCCTATGCAATGCCTAAGCAAGGCCTACATTATAACAAGAACATTCTGGCAGTTCCAGAATAAGCGTTTTTTTATAGAACGTCTAAAGTTTTGATGAACGCGTTTTTTTTGTAGAACGCCGATTTTTTTGTTGAACGCCTAAAGTGGAATAGCTCCCAATGGTTTGCTAACACTACAGCTGCCCAAAAGGTAAGATTTTCTTCGTTTTAGGCTTTGCTTAGGCTTAGGCTTTCGCTTAGGCTTTCGCTTAGGCTTAGGCTTTTGCTTAGGCTTACGCTAGGCTTAGGCTAAGGTTCGTACAATGGTACAATGGTTTAGCTTTTCCCTTTGTTGTGGGGTGGAGACAGTGGACGGACAGACAGACAGACGGACTGAACCCCGCGCGTGCGCTCCTCCCTCCCTCTCCACTCCACCCGTCCCCTTCCCTCCTATCTACCCGTCCTCCCCAAGGGAGGTGCCGTTTACGTATAGGGTTTGTAAATTCACCTAGGGGGCGACCACTGGCGAGTGGCGTAGTCAGGGTAGGGGCAGAACGGCGCTTGCCCCTCCCAAAATTTCAGAGAACCCGATTTTTTTAGAGGGGGGGGGGGGCACCCTTACGACGGCATTTACCGATTAGACAGAAAAAAGAAAATTTTGCCTGCGGCGCTGTGTTTTCTGAGCAAAACAGGTATTTTGAGGCCTCTAAAGAGAATATTGCCGGAAAATTTGCAAAAAAATGTCTGCGGCGCAGTTTTCTTCGAGCAAACGATGCACTTTGAGGCTTCTAAACACCATATTATTGCAGAATTGGCAAAAAAATTTACCTGTGGCGCTGTCTTTTTTTTTGGGCAATGATCAATTTTTATTGCTCTATAGTCTAAGATGCGTTTTTTTGTCGAATTAGCACAACAATTTCCTGCAGCTCTGCCAAATTCCCCGAAAATAATTTTTGAGTGGCCCTCAAAAATATATTTTCTTGCCCCTCCCAAAACCAAATCCTAGCTACGCCAACGCCACTGCCACTGGCCGCTCCAGCTGTGCGCGTGGCGATTGCCAGCATCTCCATTGGCGCAGCAGCGTACGACTCAGTCTCTGGCTTTTCTTCTCTCTGACTGAATTCCGCCCAAAAGCCAATCCGCCCAGAGTTGCACCAGCAGAGGCCCATCAGAGCCATGGTAAGCCGCGTTGCCTCATCGTCTCATTGGGAAGTGAGAGAAGATATTTCACGCTTTTAGGCGCCAGACAAGAAGGCGGGGTGGGTGACCCTCGATGGAGCTTCGCAGACCGTCTCCATCAACTGGACCATCAACAACTATCGGTCCCTCTACCAAAGGGCGGCGCCTTGTACTCGCAAATTTGCGTAAACTTTCTAGTATTGCCTTATTCTTTTGGCACAATGAAGTTGCGTTTCGGTGAAGCATGGGGAAATTGTGAAGTATACAGAGTTTTTTCAAGTGCCACATTTTAATCTTGAATAACTCGGGCAAACGACAAGCTAATGACCTGAAATTTTAACTGTACGTAGACAAGACTCTAAGGTTTTGTTGACAATTGGCCCCGTGCGAATTCTTTTTGAAACCAGCGCGTGGCACCCGCTTGAATTTCGATCGCCTTTTTTGCCATTTCGAGGTCATTTTTTCCAACATTTCTTGGCCATATTTCTGGTCATTATTTAAGAATATTTGTTGCCCTTGCCATGTCCATGTCAGCTGAGCATAGAACATGTCATGTCAGTGTTCAAATCTCAAAGCCAGGAGGTTACACGGCGCCTTTAGATTGCATGGTCCTGTCCATTCCTGTTTAATGCTTTTATCGTGTTGCTCGCATCCCTCTGCTGCTTGACAAGATCACCTCGGGCAACCAAGCTTTCCCAAAAACCACCCTTGGAATGACCTGTATTTTTTTCATGTCGCTTTTGTGATGTTTGCTCGAGTTCAGACAATTCTTCACCACCCAACACAATGAAAATGACTGTAAAATGGGGCAACATGCAAGCGAATGCCAACTGGTTTCAAAACGGATTCGTACGGGCCAACAAAACCGAGTCTTGTCTACCTACAGCTAAAATTTTAGTCCAAAAGAGAAACAAAAAATACGTTCCATTCTATGCTCTCGCGCCCCGCAGCAGCGACCAGAAACTTCGAACTCCGCGGCAAGAACTTCCAAGCACCAAAATTGCGTGCTATCTATGCTCGGAAGGCGTTATTTGGAAGGTTCCCCCCCCCCCCCCGAGATTCAAAATAAGACCACGGAGTCCGCAGACTTTGTTGAAAGTTGGTCAACTCGAGTCCGGCGGACTATCCGCCGGCTGTAAATCGAAAGGCCGGGTCCGTGACCGGGTCTGGGTCCGTGACCGGGTCTGAGTCAGGCGGCTGTAAATCGGGCTTAACATGGATCATCTCGTAGAATGTGTGCAAAACGCCGCCCAGCGTCGCCAAGGACCAGCGCATTGTCAGCGACGTTTATTCTTGGGGATCATCTGCAAGATGGAGAATGCAGCTGTATCCAAAAGGCGAAAGCGATGAATCGGATGATGACGCGTCGTTCTATCTCCAGTTCATCAGTGACGGCCCAGGCAGCCAAAAGGTTGCCAATTACACTTTGACTCTACAAGGAGAAGGCGCGTCGCTTGATCAACTCGAGACGCTAAAGACCGAGGACCTCGTGTACACTAAAGGGGAAATAAGTACCTGGGGATGGCCCGACGCTTTTAAGCAGGACGCGGCGCTGAAAGCCGTCGGCAAGGACGGCAGCTTGACCGTCATCTGTCATCTGACGGTCAAGGAGGATAACTGCGCCCTGCTCGCCGGCCTCGGCGCTCTGCAGCGTCTCTGCCGCGTGCGCGATTTCACCGACTTCGTCGTCAGACTCGACGGCGCCGAGAAGGAATTTCCAGTGAGTTCCTGTTCATTTATAAGCGTCGATCCAGGGCAGCCTACAATTGCAGGTGCACAAGCTCGCTCTGTCGAGTCAATCGAAGGTGTTTGCGACGATGCTCAAGACGGAGATGGTGGAGACGCAGCGAGGCGAGCTCGTCGTGAAGGAGACGACGCAGGCGGCCCTCGAGGTCTTCCTCGGCGCCCTCTACGACTTCCGCCTGCCCAGCGACTGTCGAGGCGAGCTTCTCCACGACGTCTTCCGTCTCGCCCACAGGTGCGCTTTGCATGACAGGTGCACGACACGATTCTTTCCGAACGTACGTAGTTACGTATGGTGAATCTCTCTCTTTCGGGTTTCTCTCTATTATAGTTTAGCCGATTGCGGGTGGTCCATTCTATTTGGATCAAGCCGTTGCAGATACCTGGTGGAGAGCGTGTTGTCGCTGACGCGCAGCCGCCTCATCGCCGAGCTCAGCGTCGACAGCGTCTGCGCGCTGCTCGACCTGGCGACGATGACAGCCGACGACCGACTGCTGGACGCGACGCGCCGCTTCGTCGCCTCCAACTGGCAGCAGCTCAAGGACTGCGGCCAGCTCGACCGCATGGCCGACAACGGCCACTACAAGTGGCTCCTCCACATCCCCACCCCCGACATGGTGCCCAAATAGCCCCAGAACGCTTTCTGGGCGACGCGCCGCGTGCGGAAAGTGTACAGCGCCATTGTTGTAGTCCCTCGGTTATTTCTAAGTTGAAGGCTCGCTCGTGTACATCGTATCTAGCGGTGAACTTACGGCGTGTGCTCCGTTCGGAGCCAGATCGCGTTTGTGGTAAGCAAGCAGTGGCGCGGATTGCATCTTGCTGGATTTGAAGTGAAATGTGCCGTTTGGCAGACGTTGCAGTTTACAAATGTCGAGCAGGCGTTAGCAAGCAGTCGCACAGCCGTGGTTGACATGCGGGACACAGCAGAATCACTCACTCTGGAATATCGGCTGCTTGTTAGTCAGTATAGGGAACCGGAAGTTGTGAATGGAGTTGCACATATCCGTCGTGCAGCAGCCAACACTACTCAAGACCAATTTTTATTGCGGTCCGGTTTGCACTCAAAAGAACAGGTCATAGCGCATCTCGTGTTGTTTGCTTCCTCAGAATAACCAATAGTGCAACCGTACCATAGCGTGTACCACAGTTGGTAATATTGGGATGTGCGTGAGGGATGCTGGCAACTGCAATTGCTTTTGCAATGACGTATAGCATCGTATGCAAGACATTACGTTCAACCGCAATGACGCCGCTGTCAAGACAAACAATCTCCTCTCTTGAAGCTTTGAAACGGCCTTTATGCACAATTTTGTTCACTCATCTACAGCAATGGTGCAGCTGTGCAATAGCATGTTGTGATGTCAATGCAGAGAAAACAAGCAATTCATCTTGTAGACAAGAAGGTGTGATTTGCTGACGCGGCAGGGTGGTGATTTCTAAATATCAGATTCACACATTTAGCAATGGTGCAATGGATCAACACACGTTGGCCATAAAATTTAAACACTGCACAATGAATTATTTTCAATCGAATTACAAAAAATGTGAAATGGCGCAGCATGATTTACATTTTTTTATTAACAGTGTTTTTTCGAAAGACAAAAACAGATGTAAAACGCACGCACGCACGCACGCACACACACACACACAGACAGACAGACAGACAGACATACAGCAGCAGACCAGCACACGAATAGCATCAGCGCCTTTCTAGAGCACTGTTGCAGACTGGAGCCCTAGGCAGTAACTGCTTGGAATTTGGGTACGTGTGAGCTTTCTGCCGGCTTCTCTGTTCAGAGGATCAGAGAACTGAGAACGCCGAAAGCCGACCGCATTCGCACTCGCTCAGCACACACGGCACTGTGCCGCGTGACCACATGGCAAGCCGAGTTAAGCACGCACTTCAGTTGGAAGTTCATGCCCTGATATGTAATTAATGACATGCACTGTGGTTCTCATGACTGAGCACGCGAACCGGACCGAGTACGGTGTTTGGTGTGTAAACTAAGTACACAAAGGATTTTGCTTGCGACGCCCGACCGCGACGAAGTGTCGCATCGCATGCGTCGACACCCCAGACGAACCGAGCTGTCGGCGTTCGAGGCGCAGAGCTCTGCGGCGCCGAGTTTGAAACAATCAAAGTTGGGAAAGCGGGAAAGCGCCATGCACACCATGCACGCCATGCACATTTCAAACCTGATATCATTGCTTCCAGCGTGAGGCGCTGCGTTCGTTCTCCGTTTATGAGCAACCACCCTCGAGTCTTGCTCTTTGTCAACGAATGAGGACACCACGTTTTCAGTTTTATTTTCGCCGATTTAATCCAAATATTGACATTGATGGTCGATATTGTTTTTGAACATTGAAATTTTGCCAAAAATCGGTTTACAGTTGAGTAACCACGTTAGGCACAGCCCCGAACTTCTAGGTTTTCAAGGGATTCTGTCATACTGTAGACTTCCTCTTTGACGGTTCAAAAGTATTCGAAATGTCAAAGCGGAAATGCGCATTCAGCGTTTACACGCCTACAGTACGTATCTCGTGATACAACTCTACAAAAGTGGAAATGCTGCGGAGAGAAATACACAAAAGAATTACTTTGCTTGAGTGAAGACACATGCTGAATGGCAAAGAAGATGGATGGTTCAACGGCTTGAGGAAACAGGTTCAGTCGGCAATCGCCTCCACCCCATGCCAAACTCGTTTGAGAGGGGGCTCGAGCAAATCGTAAAACAACGTTTGAGTGGAATGCAACTGTAGTTAGGTTGTTGCGCTCTTAACTGCACATGGATTTGCCCCTAAAAACTGGGTGCGCCACGGTCCATGATTAGACGTCACATGGTGACTCAATGTTCTCAGCGCGCGTTATCACTGCGTGGATTTCCCACTGATAGACTTAATATTGACATAGCACGTGACATTCCAACTGCGAGGACGTCTTCTAGAGGCTCCTCGTTGAGTACAGGTCGAGATGACTCACTACGGAGCATAAATACAGGCCAGTTCTGGTGATAGTTGCAGTCGACAAGACAGGCGCTCTGGAAGTACCATGCTGATTCTATTCGGGTGCGCTCTGCTGGGCGTGCTGGCCGTCTACGTGCTGCGCTGCTGTTAGTGGAGTCGGCGCGGCCTGCCGGCCGGCCCGGTTCCGGTCCCGCTCATTGGCTCCGCATGGGTCTTCATGAAGCGCAGCGTCGGCGAGTTGCTGGCCGAGTACGTCCAGCGCTACGGACCCGCCTGCACGCTGAGGAGCGGCGGCGAGGACATGGCGCTGCTCAACGACTGGCAGCTCATCAAGGACACCGTCGTCAAGAACGGCGACGCCTACACGGGACGAGTGTAGACGATCGCGCGCAACTACACCTAACAGGTCCTCCAGGCCTTCAGCAGCGTTCGAAGCGCTCTTGGGGACACGGCGACGAGCGAGTCGCGCTTCAGACGGCAACCACGGCATCATAGCGGTGGAGGGCGAGAAATGGAGAGTGCAGCGCCGCTTCGCTCTGCACGCGCTTCGCGACCTCGGCTTCGGTGCGTTGCCTTCCTGGAAATGTTCAGGCAAAATGCGACAAATGGTGTGTCGGTCTGTCGGTGCCTCCTCGGTCCAAGAGGTGTCGCCTGAACCCCCCCCCCCCCCCCCCTACAATGTTCCGTCCCCCTCCCCCAAGATGGTCTCACACCACCCCACCTCACGGCCCGAGATTTATAACTGTTTTATTTGGCGCAATCTCAACACACCGCCAAAGCGTAGACAATGTCAAACATTGGAGAATGACCAAGCGTGCTAAGTTTCACCGTATCACCACACACGCACGATGTTCTTGTCTCACGAGGGAGGCGGGCCGCCTACCTGGCACGGTTTTCGGGCCTAAGCCCCTGGAGCCGCCCAACACCGCGGCCAATTGAGCGTTCCTCCTTCTGTCCAAGGGGATTTGTGGTATCTCAGTGACCTCGGTGGAAGGGAGTTGAACCCACCGACCACGACGCCTTACTTACCAGTCACTGAGCTACTCGCTCTCGAGGACCCGGTTGCAGTGGCCGCAAGATATACATACGCCCTTTCGTCAGCGGAAGAGTGAGCTGCATTTATAGGCAAGTCTCTGATGGAGGAGTACATACTGGACGAAGTCCGTCACATGAGCGCCCGTCTTGTCGCGCAGTCGGCGGGCGAGGGATCGCTGGATCCGTTTCCCGTCCTCCAGGGCTGCGTGGGCAATTTGAGTGGATACGGTAGCTATTTCAGCGATAATATGTACCTTACCTAACATTGCATTTTCGCGTGTATTTATTTTGTGGAAATAAATGAGCGTTTCGCCTCTATGCTTAACGCCCAGGCCGGCGAGGCTCTTCAGAAGCAACCGGCCTTTAAATTATAGTGTATTTGAGCAAATTGACGGGTTTATTACCACATTACTGAGAGAAACTGAGAGAACAATGTCATCAACCACGTCGTCTTCGGCTACCGATTTGACGACGTACGTTGAGGGCCACACATTAGGTTTTCTACGATTGCCCTGAAAATAGCACTTAAAATCAAAATTTTGCTCGCTTTTCTCAATTCCCATTTCTCCTCCAGGGTCAACAAACGGTTTTCTAAACTAATATTAATTCAAGCTCAGGCTTTTTGAAATGCAATATCCAATTGTAATCCTCTTGGTCTTGGACAGTCAGGTAGTTGTGCGACCGGCGTTGTCCTTTCCCTAGGGCGGCAAGGCGGTGAACGAGATCAAGGACAGCTTCGACTATCTCTTCGAGAAGGCCGGCAACGACTGGCGCCTGCTGTTCTTCGAGTTCCGCTTGGTCCACTACGTACCGTACGTCTTCGACGGCATCTTCACCGCACTCGACGACCTCAAGGCAAAGACGCTCGGCCGATTCCGAGAGCAAATCCGGCGGGCGGCAAAGAGCGCGCTGCGCTGCGCACCGACGACTCGGAGCCGACGTCGCTCGTCGAAGCCTACTTGCAAGAGAGGAAGCGACTGCGCAAAGGCCGGTCTTGCTTGACTTGTTGACGTGCGGCGTCAAAACGCCCACTCAGTACCGGAAAAAACATACCCTATAATTTGCCTTCCTCATAATTACATAGCCTACCCCCCCCCCCATATGATCATACACCCTCCCAAGACCAATTTGAGTTTGCTGTAGTACCCCCCCTATAATTAGAAGGAAGTGGATAATTAAGAGCAGATTAGCGAATTATGAGAGGGGGCTCAGAAAGGTCATTTTTGGAGAGCATTTTGTGAAGGGGCTCGTGAAGAGGTGTTTGTGGTCGAATGTGGGCCACCAAGCCCACGCTTGTGCACCTCACACTCTATAACACGCTTTTTTCGCAGATAAAAATCCGAGAGCCGTGACTTTTTTTAAGGAATACAGTTCTATCGCATGGGGGCGCTTATTATGGGGGAGCATCGCTTATCATAGGTTTTACGATATGCTGCAATGTACAGTACGACTACATTGGAAGAGCAAATGCAATTTTTGTTCCATTTAGACCCTTCTGCGGCTGATGCAAAATACTTCAGGTAATAAGATTCACAACAAGCTCGCTTCAAAATGCTTAAAAAGCCAGAATCTGAGTAAAGATCAGTGAAGCAGCCCATCCTACACGTACATCCTAATCCTGCGCTAAAACGGAATAGGGTACCTATGTTGACGGAACATCTACGGTTTGTGTGCACACAGAATGTTGTTGTTAGCGATGTCACCAAAAATTGCTGATGAATTATTTTTTTAATTTTTAACTATTAAAAAACGAATCAGGGTGTACGCGTCAGCGTACAACCCTAATACCGTAAACCCTATAATTAGCCCCCCCCCCCCCCATAATTAGCCCCCCCCCCCTATAATAATACACCCTCCCAAGACCACTTTGAGTTAATAAGCCCCCCCCCCCCCTATAATTACGCCTCCTCCCTAAATGAACCATCGTCTAAAAGGCACATGTTTCCATGTCTGGGTGTATGTATGGTCGCGTATGTGTATGTATGTACACGTATGTGCATGTGTGAGACTGTGTGAGAGTGTGTTAGAGTGTACCGACGTGTGTGCACAGCGCCTTTTTATCGCCTCCACGCGCCTTTTTGCCCTCACATCTTCCCACTCATCGACACTTCCAGTTTATAAGCCCCCCCCCGCTACTTAGCCCCCATATAATGATACCCCAGCCTAGAGCTGTACCGAAAAAATTAGCCCCAGTGGGGCTAATTATAGGGTTTACGGTATGTGATATTTTTTAATTTAATTTTTAATTATTAAGATATTCGAAATAATTTTTTATTTAATTTTTAAAAGTTAAAGAATTCTGAAAAATTATTTAAATTATTTAATTAACTAATTTTTTAACTGGGTATTTTAAAAGTGTGCATTTGGGATGCATGTACAGGGTGTATCAAAACTATATGCACCACCCTAGAAAAATACTGGTTGGACGGATTTATCTGAAATTCAACATAGATGTAGCCCCAACAAAAATACATGACCAAATTAAATTTCACGCAAATCGAACAACCGAGCGTCGAGATAGGAGCAATCATCCAAGGTACAGTAAAAAATCTTGCTGCTGTCACCACTTCACCGGTTTTTTGGAGAATCAGCAGTGGTGGGCCGACGTCAGATCGTTCGGTGATGGCCAAGTAATGTGGCTCTCTGTTCCAGTGCTCGCTCGGTGACCCATCATTCCGATCGCTACAGATTCTGAGGCCTGAGCCACCCAATTTCTGGTGATGAACTGTGCACCTGCGTCGCGTGCATTCGAAAAGTGACTGCAGCCGCTTCATCGAAGAGACGCACTTGGTCAGTGTCGTTGGCCTTTCGTAAGCGCGACATGGTCCTCGACACTCGCTTAAAACAATTGTTTACCGTTCAACGAGAAATTGTTGCCATAAAACACGCAGTAATGTTTTTACGCAAAAACCAACTTTTTTTCACTGTATGTACCTTGGATGATTGCTCCTATCTCGACGCTCGGTTGTTCGATTCGCGTGAAATTTAATTTGGTCATGTATTTTTGTTGGGGCTACATCTAGGTACGTTGAATTTCAGCTAAATCCGCCCAACCAGTGTTTTCGTAGGGGGGGGGGGGTGAATATAGTTTTGATACACCCTGTGTACCTACTTCTGTGGTAGCATGCATGTATGTATGTATGTAAGAATGCAACAAATCCATGCCCATCACCTTGGGGCTCTTGTGAGGTCATGTTGCGTGTTGCTGTCGTGTTGTCGCGCCCCCGCTGCTCTCGTCGGTGGCAGCGGGGCGGTTCGGGTGCGTGATCGGGGATACGGTCGATGCCTTCTCGGCAGGGGTTCTTCAAAGGCGACACAAGACAGGGGAAACTCCAAAGACAAAAGGGGACAGGGCGACGGCAAAATAACAAAACAAAACTACGCGACCGAACTCACGGACTGACGGGCGAGGCGAGAGAGCGCACTTAAATACCACGTCGCAGCTGAGACGAACAAGAAACTAAACTTTATGGTATTATGCAAATTACGGAACTTAAACTATCGGTATTTACATAAATAATATCGCTCTTGTAGTCAATCGCCCCATGCGCCTCCTCTACAGCTGCCCTTCGAAGAAGGCGTCCTCGCGGCAGCTGAACCACTTGGCCCCATGCGTCTTCTGCGGTGGCGACGGCAAGCGGGCGGGCGCAGGCGGTCGTCGCGGAGAGCGGCTGTCGACGGCTGAGCCGATCGAGTCGAGACGGTGTCGTCGGCGACGGCGATGGTCAAACGGGCAGCACGAGTCTTCGGCACGGGCGGCGAAGTCGTAGGCAGGCGCGCGAGATGGCGTGGCGAAGCGCGGCTGCGTCGGCACGGGCAGGGACAACAAGGGCGGGAGCGGTGCGCGGCGTTGGCGAGAAGTCGGCGCTGCTGAGCGGCGCAGGCTCGTCAGGGCGGCGTGGCAGAGCGGCGGCGAAGAAACTCGACGGCGGAGCGAAAGGGAAGGGTCGACACCTTGACATGGTGCACTGTGCAGTCGCCTCCTCCAGCGAAGCCTTCCACTGCTGCACAGGACCGGGCAGAGGGTGTGGCATGGCCAGCGCGGCGTTGCACGGGATCAGTGAGACGGGCAGCGGGGACGGGGTGGCGTCGTACAGCATGCAACTTTCGGAGTCCATGACCATCGCGCGCTGGCGGGGGCGCACTTCAGTGCAGGCAGACGGCCACTGCACGGCGGAGGCGTGGGCGTGAGACGCCTCAAACTTCGTGGCCAGCGTCTGGCCTCTCGAATTTGCGTCAAACTGGGGCGGTCTCCGACTCGCGCATGGCGTGGTGCAGCGAGCGGACGAGGCAGCTACGTCGGGTTGCACAGGCGGCGAGGGCTGGAAGTCGTCCAAGCCCCACGGGAACAGAACGTGCGGCGTGGGACCGGTTGGTGGCGGTCCGACCGCCTCCTCCAGACATCGGCGCAGCTGGATTGAAGACGACGACGGGCGTCTGGCTCGTCGTTTGGGGCGCGGAGCGAAAGTCGAGCAGCCTAGGCGGTGGCCGCATTCGGGGCGTCGTCAGCACGGACACCGTGTCCAGCGCTGCAGGGTTGCTGCTGTCGACGGCAGCTGTCGGAAGCCGGAGCTGTCGAGCTCGGCGCGGGCGGCGGCGCCATCGGTGGCGCAGGGCGAGGGGACGAACCTCCGCACGGAGGTGACGGCGCCGGCGGCGGCGCTTTCGGGAGGGCTGCGGTACACCCTGGGGAAGGAGGCGATGCTGCTGACCGGACGATCGTCAACAGCAGAGTCTTGCGACTGTTGCGAGTTCGGCGGCCAACTCGGCAACAGCCCGATGCGATGCCGTCAGCGGACGGACGTGTCGGCGGACGGCAGGCGAGGCTTTGTCGTCACAAACGGCGGAGCGACGACAATGCCAGAACGGGCAGACACAAGAGCAAGAAGCTGCTCTTCGACTGCGTGCCCTGCGGCGGAGCTGCGGGATCGGGTGTCGTCAAGTCGACCGGCGGCAGCGACTCGTTCGACGTACGCGAGAGGACAGGTTCAGAGTCGACACTTTCAAGGTGCCGCGTCGACGCTGACGTTTCGATTCGATACCGACCGCAATCGGTTTCAAGCCCAGCGGGCAGCAATATCCGACCTCAATCGGTGCGACCGCGCGGGCCGACTTTTCGGGATCTTGGAGTGGGAAGGCGAAACCAGGCAGCGGCGCGCTGCTGGTCGTCGACTCAAGCGGCGAGGGGGTCTGCTGCGAGCAGACGGCGAGATTCAGCAGCCTGACGCTCTTGTTGCGTGTTGCTGTCGTGTTGTCGCGCCCCCGCTGCTCTCGTCGGTGGCAGCGGGGCGGTTCGGGTGCGTGATCGGGGATACGGTCGATGCCTTCTCGGCAGGGGTTCTTCAAAGGCGACACAAGACAGGGGAAACTCCAAAGACAAAAGGGGACAGGGCGACGGCAAAATAACAAAACAAAACTACGCGACCGAACTCACGGACTGACGGGCGAGGCGAGAGAGCGCACTTAAATACCACGTCGCAGCTGAGACGAACAAGAAACTAAACTTTATGGTGTAGCCGTTGAGCCGTTGACGGCTAAGACGCACCGACTTCTTAAAACAATTTCTAACCAAATACCGAACCCCCGCGCACAATAACGCTACGCCGTATCACTGATGCAACGGTATTTGCGGCATCTCAACATTCGCCGCCCTTCAAAACAGACGATGCTTGAGGCAGGCGGACTTGGCTAGCGGAGAGTCGCTCCTTGGTCGCGTTGCCTTGTCGACGACTTCACTACAGACCGCGCAGAGCCGGCAGGTGCTATAGCCAGTAGTTCCGCTCTTGGCTACGAGCTCTTCAGTACAGGCACCACGTTGCTTCGGGAAACGGTCTCGCGCTGGTTCGTCCGCTGATGTCGCACTTGTAACGTATTGTTGGTGCCGACACTCTCGACCTCCCAGGGTCCCGTGTAGCTGGCCTGCAGCTTGCCTCCTTCTTTGTTGCGCTGACTGTAGTCGTAAACATAGACACAGTCGTTCTCGGCAAGTTCGGTATTCCGAACTGTCGTTTCGGATTTCGCCTTTGTCTTTTGTTGTAGACGCTGAAGTCGCTGTCTGACCGGCACGAGAACGTCCTCACGTTCCTCGAAGATGAGTTGCGTCGGAGCCAGACCAGTCATGGAGTGCGGAGCTCGGACGTAAGCGGCCACCGCATCTGACAAGTGCTCATCCCAGCTGAGCGGATCTTCGTTGCATTTCTTGGCGAGAACGTCGACAAGCGTCCGGATGGCTCTCTCGGCAGCCCCGTTGCCCTGCGGATGACTTGCCGTCGTGTGGCGGACCTTGATTCCTCGACTCTGGCAGAAGTCGTGGAACATGTGGCCTGTGAAGCAGCGTCCTCTGTCGGTTAGAACGGACTTCGGCATGCCGGTGCTCGCGATGAACTTCTTCACTTGCTTGATGATGGAGTCGGCTGTCATTCGCTTCATGACGTACGCCTGCATGAAGCGACTAAACAAGTCGAGGCAGACGAGCACGTACTTCTTGCCGTTGCGACTTCTGGGCAGGAAGGTTATGTCCATCGCCACGATGTCCCTTGGAGCTGACGTCGCTATGGGCTGGATGGCTGGACGTTCTTTTGCTCCTGGATGTCGCTTCTTGCAAATTTCGCAGCTGTTGACGACTCTGCTGATGTCCTTCAACATCCCTGGCCAGTAGTATTTCTTGCGCAGCTGGACGCCGATCGTCTTGGCACAGAAGTGACCGCCAAGTGGTCCAGAGTGCTCGTCCTTGATAAGCTGTTCGCGAAGCGCCGCTGGCACGTAGAGCGCTCGATAGTCGTCGGCTTCGGAGTAGTAGAACCCGTCGATGCACTCCAGATTCTCAAGCAGCTCTTGGTCGTCTGACGAAATCGCTCTGGCATAGTCGACTGGGTCTATTGACGTCGTTGGCAAGATCTGCAGACGCAACACTCTAGCTCGCGACAGGGCATCCGGGACGACGTTGTCCTTGCCCGGTATGTACTGGATGCTGATGTCGAAACCCTTGTAGGTCTCCATCCACCTCGCGATTCTCGCCGTGGGCGGGTTGCTCAGCCACAGTTTCATAACCGCCAGAAGGGGCTTGTGGTCAGTCTTCACCACGATCGTCTTCTTACTTAGTAGCAGCAGGTGTCGGAAGGTCTTGAGAGCCCACACCACTGCTAGCCCTTCTTTTTCCATGATGTGGTAATTGCATTCTGCTCGGCTGAGCTTCTTCGACTGCATGTACAGGGGGTATAGCTGATTGTCGACTTTCTGGTACAGCACAGCTCCTAGACCTTGGCCGCTGGCGTCGGTGTGAATCTCGAAGTTTTTCGATGTCGCCATCACCAGTTGGATCTTTAATCTGGTTCAGGGCGACTGACTGGGCTAATTTTGACTTAAGCAGCTCAAAAGCTTGTTGTTCCTCTTCCCCCCATTTGAACTCTTTGTCTTTCTTTAGAAGGTTGTAGAGGGGCACGGAGATGGCTGCGCAATTGTTGATGAAGCGCCGACAGTAACTAATCTTTCCCAAGAAAGTCATCAACTCAGACCTATCCTTGGGACGCAGCATGTTGACGATGCTCTCGATCCTCTTCGGGTCCGGTAGCACTCGTCCAGATTCGATCTTGAAACCAAGAAAGCTGATGCTGGGCTTGGCAAACTGGCACTTCGGCAACTTCAGCTTGACGTTGTGCTGGCGCAGTCTTGCGAAGACGTTCGTCAAGTGTGTCAGATGTTCCTCGAAGCAGTTGGACGCCACCAAGATGTCGTCGATGTAGACGACAGTGTTAGGCAGCCCCTTGATGACGTCGGCCATGAACGCCTGGAAAGTCGCTGGCGCGTTCGTCAAGCCAAAAGGCATAGCGAGGAATTCGTAGAGGCCGCCGTCCGATGTGACGAAGGCCGTCTTCGGGATAGACGACTCTTCCATGGCGATCTGCCAGTAGCCGGACTTGCAGTCGAGCGTCGTGAAGAACTTGGCATTGCCCGCCTTCTGCAGCAGATCGTCGATTCGCGGCAGAGGGAAGGCATTCTTGATCGTCTGGTCATTCAGCTTCCTGTAGTCAATGCAGAAGCGAATCGACCCGTCCTTCTTCGTCACCATTACCACTGGAGAGGACCAGGCAGACTTAGACGGTCGAATTACTCTGTCCAGTAGCATCTGCTGCACTTCAGCACGTTCGGCCTTCTGTGCTTCTGGCTTGAGAGGCCTGGCTCGCTGCTTGATCGACGGGCCCACGGTGTCGACCTTGTGGTGAATGCCGATCGCCTTGCCAATCAGCTCGTTTTGCTTAAGCGCGAACACGTCGTGGTAGTCCGCGATGAGCAGTTGAAGTCGCTGGTGCTGCGCGCTCGTGATGCTTGTTGTTTCACAGCGACTGTCGAATTCTTTGCACACTTCTTCCTTGTGCTTGGAATCAACTTGAATGTGCTTGTTCTCCACAGGGGTGACCTCTGCAATCACGCTGTGGACGCTGCCGATGGAAGTGCCCTTGGCGATCCTCAGGCATCGCTTCGAGAGATTCTGTATTGGCAGCTTGAAGAGCCCGTTGTCCTGGCGCTGTAGCAGAGACGGAGAGGCGCCCAGGACCTTGCCTTGACTGTTGGGCTCGAAGTAGAGCGTGTCGTCGGCCAACGTTGACGCACGCAGGGAAACCGTGCCCGACTCATTCGGACTGAGCACACGGCCCCGTTGAGGTGACACTTGTTCACCTTGTGTTGAAGAGGCGCCAGAAGTGGCAGCTGTCCTCGCAGCTCCAGAAGCGTTCGCAGACGCGGCGTCCTCTTGAAGCGAGCCCTCCTGGCTCGTGTTGTCGCTGCTGCCAGCACTGGGCTTGCTCTCGACGCTCTTATGGCACGTCTGCACACAAAATCGGATTCCGAGCTCTTGAGCAGTTGGCCAACCCAGTAGAATGTCGGTGTCGTCGGTGACGGCGAACGTGGCCTCAACCGCCCGACCCGCTGGAGTGAGCTGCACCTCGGCAGTCACTGAAGGAACCTCCCTTGGTTGTCCCAGAAAACCGCTGATGAGTAGAGGGGGCCCTTCGCGCACAGCCGTCTCCGTCTGAAGCTGGCGCATGACGCTGGCAGGAATATGATTCACCTCGGCTCCGGTGTCGACCAGGACGTTGCCGGTGAGCGCTTCACCGTTGACGAACAACTCCAGTCCTAGGTCGTTGATCGACAGCTGCCGCTTGCTGTCAATAGCTGGTTCGGCTTGCAATGCCTCTGGGATAGGCACAGTCGGTTGTGAGCCGCGCCCACTCGCTGACGACGTCGTCGCGTCGCAATGTCGGAGCCGCTTCATTTTTTTCTGTTTCTGGCCTCTGTTGGCCGTCGGCGCGTTGTTCTGCTGCTCCTGTTGTCGAGGACGGGCATAGCAGCGGTCGTAGGAGTGGCCGCTGACGTTGCAGTGGCTGCAGAAATAGGGGAAGACGTTGCCGTTGTGGCCTCTCCTGTTGTTGTTGTTGTTGTAATTGTTGTTGCCGCCTCGATTGTTGTTGAAGTTGTTGCCGCCTCGGTTGTTGTTGAAATTGTGGTTGTTGCCTCGATTGTTATTGAAAAAGCCGTTGCCACGGTGGTTGAAGTTGCCTCTGTTGTTGTAGCCACCGTTGCCGCGAAAGCCGCCTCCCGCGAAGTTGTTGCGGTTCTGTTGATGCCCGCTGTTATTCTCTTGCTGGGCGAGGAGCTTGTTGTTGTTCATGGACGCCTCGAGCGCCAACACCTCGTTGAAGACCTTGTCGATGTCGAGATCGTCGACCTTATTCACCGCTTGCAACAGCTTCTCGCGGAGAGGCATGTTCGACATTCCGTTGACGAACAAGGCGACTAGCAACTCGTTGGCCCTCTTCTCCGGCTCCCTAGAGAGGTACGTCATGTACTCTCTGAAGGCTTTGATGAAGCCGCCGATGTTCTCTCGGCCCTGGCGATGTTGGAGGATCTTGAAGACGGCGAGCAATCCGGAGATTGCAGGGCTGAGCCGGTTGCGTAGCGTCTCGACGAGCTCGTCGAAGTCGCCCTTGACGTCGTCGGACAGGCTCCGGTAGTGGTCGCGAGCGTCGCCCTCGATGTAGCGGTCGATCACTTCGAGGGGATCAGTGCCGGTCTCGTCCGCGAACTTCTGCACCTTAACGATCCACTCGTCAAAGGTGATGGGATCCTTCTTGACGTCGCCCGTGAACGGCTTCGGCTCCGCGATGGAGACCATCTTCGAGACGACTGGCCCGTTGGTTCTGTCGGCGATCAAGCCCTGAAGTAGATCGAACCGACGCTCCTGATCTTCTCGCTGTCGTCGCAGCTCTTCTCTCTCCAGGCGGCGCTCCTCTTGTTGCTGATGCTGCATCTGCATCATCATCTGCTGCGACTGTTGAAACATGGTCATGACTGCGACCATGGGGTCGTTGACCGGCGCCGCTGCCGCTGTGGCGCCCTCGTTGCGCCCCTGAGGCGACGCCGCGCACTGCGTCTCATCCCGGCCGCTGCAGTCGGCCCAGTCTTCGAGCACGTCGACCTGACTGAAGAGCGCGTCGACGAATTTTTCGGCGACGACGAACAAGCGCTCGGTGCTGTCCCGTTCGAAGTTCCCGAGCGGCGGCAGCACTGACGGGTTGCGGACGCCCTGTGACGCCCGTTGAAGCTTCTGCAGGAAGCTCTTGAGTTGAGGGCGCTGGAGCTGCGACTCCACGCCTCTGATGGCGGCCAGCTCCTCCGCTATCTGCTCGCGGCCGGCAGCTGCGTCGCCGCGGTCGGCGCTGCTCTGCGACATTGTAGTCGTAGTCGTAGCTACGATTGAAGTCGGCAAAGCCTTTTGTAGGCACAGGTACGGTGTCCGCGCGCGACCCGTATGAATCCTGCCTGACGCTCCAAAATGTAGCCGTTGAGCCGTTGACGGCTAAGACGCACCGACTTCTTAAAACAATTTCTAACCAAATACCGAACCCCCGCGCACAATAACGCTACGCCGTATCACTGATGCAACGGTATTTGCGGCATCTCAACAATGGTATTATGCAAATTACGGAACTTAAACTATCGGTATTTACATAAATAATATCGCTCTTGTAGTCAATCGCCCCAGTCATCTACTGTAAGGTGGTGGAGCCCAGTACACTTTCTTCAATTGCAAGCAAGTCTTCATATGAAGTTGACTCCTACACATTGAAGAGAAGAGAAGTATCTGACGCGGTGCGCGCATGGCAATGCACTGTGCATGTCACGCCTCAATGAAGTAGACCCTTGAATTAAAGTACCGACCGAACTTTGAATTTACCAATGTGTCAATTGGGCTGTAAGACGTGGCTGAGTGTGGGGTGGGGGACTTAAGATTTGTGATAGAGAGTTTTTGTGGCTACTTACGCGCACAATGTTACACACACACTCACTAACGCTTACCGTCCACCACACAGATTACTTCATTATACTTGATTAATTTCAATGTACAGCGTCATATGTCATGTGCTGAAAACACCACTTCTTTCCATTCCAATGTTTGCAATGGATGAGTCTATTCAAAAACCTACTGAAGTGATTACAAATGAACACACCACACCTTCCACTGAGTGTGACAGGACTGAAAGGAAAGACAATAAATTTGATGGCAACAAAATGCCAATGATGATATGGTGGTAGAGGTAGACAAAATAAACACCAATAATCAATGGGAAAAGACAAACTTGCCATGAACTACTTGAAAAGTCTATTAAAAAATCAATTTTTTAAGCGTGTGATTAAAAAATTGTTAAAAAAATATTGCAGAGAATTATTTATTTAATTTTTAACTTTTAAAAAATTCCAAATAATTATTTATTTAATTTTTAATTAAAAAATCTGCATGGCAGAATTATTTTTTTTAACAATTTTTGTTTTTTAATGTACCTAAAATATTATTTTGAATTATTTAATTAATTAAATTTTTATTTTTGGTGACATCGCTAGTTGTTGTTGGATTAGGGGCAACGCTAGGAGGCTGTCAATGTAGCCCATACAGCATACCCATCTCCATGAAGCCTTCCCATCTACAGCCGCAGGATTAGCCGAAGACTTTCGGAAGAACGCCATCTGTAATCTAGGGCAGCGATGGCACGAGAAAATCCATTGAGAGGGAAATCCTCTATCTAGTGGGTCCATCAAGAATCGAACCCAGGACCTTGCGCGCAAGAGGCGGATTCTTTACCACTATGCCACACGCTGCCCGGCCATCTACCGCGTCTACAGCGACTCAGCCACACTGCAGCGCGTTGACCATAGGGAATTTCTCCTTATAGGGAGGGTCCCCATTTTTAGCAAGCATCTAACACGAGTGGCTTGTGTTGGTGTTAGGCTTCAGCAGACAGCAGCTGAGCAGCAGTTTTTCCCTCAACACACCTCTGTCTAACAATGTATGCACCTACCAGTACCTAGGTAAGGTGGCGTGGTGGCTGAAATAGATACATGTAAATGCACCTCTATTCAGCGATGATCAACTGGCCGGACTTGTTTTTGACATATGGATCGCTGGATTCGACACGACCGTCACGACGTTGCACTGGATGCTCCTCTATATGATCCACTATCCGGAGGTGCAGCAGAAGATCCAGACAGAAATCGATCAGACGATTGGCAGAGAGACTGAGGTTCGCATGGAACACAAGAATCAGCTGCCCTACACCTACGCGACCGTCCAGGTGTGATGCAGAGCTGCACCGGAACGCATGTGCCCATCCGACCAGAAAATCCTTTCAGGAACTACAGCGGTGCGTCAACCTGCTAAAGTTCAACCTGTTCCGAAGGACGACCACCGATGTCACAATTATGGGCCACCACATCAAGAAGGGCACCACTGTTGTGCCTCAGATTTCAGCGGTTATGATGGACCCGGAACTGTTTCCGGAACCGGAAAAGTTTAAGCCCGACAGATTCCTGACTGCTGAGGGTCACTTGGACACTAAAACGGTAGGCACGTATCACAGAATCGCCATTTACTCTTTTCAGTCTTACCAGCGTCGCAGTAGCCGCAGTGTGTACACTCGTACAATAAATCCAAAGCAGTGGACACAGATCACATGTTCTCTTTACGCGTGGCGAGTTTGAGTGCACAGTCAGCACGTTGCATTCAACCTGCTTCCACACAGGGCCTGCATTGGATGGGTGGTGGATCAGTGAGGGATCAGTATGGTTGGGGGAGTGCGTTCTTTTGAGTGTTTACGACATTCAACAAGTTGTCATCATTCCGTACAGATGGAGGCGTTGGTGCCGTTCTCGGTGGGCAAGCGCTCGTGCCTGGGCGAGAGCCTGGCGCGCATGGAGCTGCTGCTCGTCTTCGCCAACACCCTCAGGCAGTTCTCGGTCGGCAAGGTGCCCTTCCAAGAGTTCCCTCCCCTCGAGCCGCGCCGTCAATCGCACCCCACTGCAAAATCGTATCGCTGCAAGCTCGAGCCCAGAATGTGAGAGACGACTACGTTACGTTGGCGTGTCAAGGATGGTTCACCACGTGTTGCGTCCCCCTCCCCAGTCCCCATTATGGTAAATTTATACCTACTTCGCTTACATATACATGTAGTTGTGTATCACTACCACCACTATCAATTTGGATCGATTCGTCACCGTTTGATCGGGAACTCATATGATCGGGTTATAACCAACATCGCTTGTCTCAAGGCGCTTGCTCTGCCGATGCTCTGTCGCTTGCCGGAACGTGGACGATTAGTGTCCGCTTTCCCGAAGTGCTGCAAGTGTAAAGTTACGCACCGCACAATCTAGGGCTGCAGAAGAGCGTCACAATCAGGCTTGGGCAAAATAACCAATAGTACACGTCAACCTGTTGTTGACTGTTTTTGCCGCTGCCGTGGTACAAATGTAGGTGTACAGGTATCACTGTGCTTCTCTGAATCACGTCCTCACCACCCACATTGTTGGGCGTTCGCTACCATAAAACAATACGGCTGCACAGTGACACGCGAACGCGAACGCACACACCCGCAAGCACGCACAAGACCGGGGTTCCTTATCATCACCGCCTTCACGTCGCTCGCTCGCTTCGCAGCACCCACAAACCGTCAGTCACACGCGCTGGCATTGTCTCCCCGCTCACTGTAGTGCGCTACTACAACACTGTCACTGCACGAACCGCGAAGAAATGTCCATCGACCAGAACCTAAAAGAGGTCGCGAGAATTCTCAAGACGGTCGAGGGCACGATCAAGGACTTGGAATCGGAACTGAAACCGGTCGTGCGATCAGTGGACCGGCTCGTCAACACGGCCGACGACTCGTTGAAGCAGTTGACCGAGGATGTCTCCCTGCTCGTACACACCATTGCCAAGAGAAGCGAACAGGTAAGGAGAGCCGGACGGGAAGAAGACTGGTATTCAGCGGTGCGCATTCAATTAAGTGCATTCTTAGCAACGTTTATTGCATTGTATACCTACCTATGTATATGGTACAGTGTTGCTGTGTCGCGACGAGACATTCGGATCAACAATACAAAGCGTACTGAAATGCATTGCATTGCATTTCCATGCAACCACGTTAAAAGCCGCTGATAGGGCCCGCACTACAACACGATACCAGGTTAATCGGTGCGACATGGTATAATAAACCGCTTTTTTAATGACGATAATTGTTGTTGCTGTACTGTGAGTTACATTGGAGCACTGCGCTTGCACGTTCTACCAAGCAAATACGTTGAAGAAACGAATTCCCTTGCAGACGCCAGACCAGTGGGTATTCTACGCCATCGGTGGGTTCATGATGCTGCTCTTGCTGGTGCTGTCTCTCTTCCTATTGGCCAAGACGAGCAGACACACGCAGCGCGTCTGGCACAGAAGGAGGGGCTTCAATCGACTGGGCAAGCAGTACGGAGGTGGGAACCTCGACGCACGCACGCACGCACGCACGCACGCACGCACGCACGCACGCACGCACGCACGCACGCACGCACGCACGCACGCACGCACGCACGCACGCACCGGCACGCACGCACGCACCACGCACGCACGCACCGGCACGCACGCACGCACGCATGCATGCACGCACGCACGCACGCACGCACGCACGCACGCACCACGCACGCACCGGCACGCACGCACGCACACACGCACCAGCCCGCACATGCACTCTTCTAGATTACGTTGAGTATTCGGAAGACGATTACGACGACGTCTACGTAGACGGGGCCGCTCAGCCGAATTCCCAGCGCATCGTTCTGCGGGACAAACGCGGCAAAGTCTATCGCGTGCGAAGGCGCAACAAGTCCGTGGGCTATGCTCCAGTCAACGACAATCATAACACGGCCAAGGTGTCAATGGCCCCGGAGCTGCCACAGAAGTCCCAGCTGTCCACCACCAATCAGTTCCAAGCGAGCGCGCCCAACGCCGACAAGACGAGCCTGAGCTCCACGGTCGTGTGATACTTATTTGCATAAATACCGTATGTACAAATGAGCCCGTTGGGGACTGACAGTGCGAGAGTTGTGATACATGTGCAGTACACGTGACGCTTTGGGTGATCAGTTGTATGATTTTGCAAAGGAGCCGCCCGCTGGTGCAACGGAAAGCCATATAGTAACATACAGTACATGTGCATTGATGTGTCACCCAATAGTGGGTCTAAACTTCCAACCAGAGTCGAATCGCCTTTGAGTCAAGCTGTATCAATAGGTACCATGTTGTATATTTGCATATTGTAAGCCGTAAACCCTATAATTAGCGCCAGGGGGCTAATTGTTTCGTTCGAGCTCTAGGAGGGTGTATAATTACATATACATAGGGAAGGGGGCTAATTATAGAGTGGCATATAAACTGGAAGGGTCGGTGGAGGCGATTTGTAAACGAAAAAGACCCTGCGCACATATTACGTTGGTACACTAACACACTCTCACACAGTCTCACATGCCCATACATGTACATACATACACATACATACGCGACCATGCATACACCCAGACATGGAAAATTTTGCCTTGTCGGGCTAAATATAGGGTTTACGGTAGTTGTCGTCACCACAGCACAATGCTATGTGATACAAACGTGTTACACAAGCGTGTTACAGACATTTGTGGTACTGACAAGGAACGACGGATGCGACGCTCACTCTATTTTAACTGCGGCCGAAAAAGAAACGCCAAGTTTTATTAGACACACAAACAAACACAATTGGGACCTAAATACCTATACGTCTTTCAACACGAAACGTTTCATCGACTATTTAAAGACGCGGGTGAACCAATTTCGAACGATCAGCACGGTCGTCTTCACCACTTGTTTTCGGTCTCATTGAGCCTCTCACGGTTCACCATTTTGGTTCAGTCATGGAGCTACAGGCGTCGCACAGCCACGCCATCTGAGGAGGCTTGACACTGCAACTTTATTGCTGAACCTAACAAGAGATATGCTGGAGAAAACTACATAACCTGAGAGTTATTGTTTCCTCCGTGTCAACATGCGAGTACAAGAGCTATTGTGGTGTGTTCCTGGACGGGACTTTTTCAACGCTCCTTTAAGCCACAAAAGCAGACCGCTGCGCATGTCCCTGACATTCGAAAGTCTGCTCGCGTTGCTGCTGGTTCACCTCCCTCCCTTTCTCTAGGCGCTGCCTCCCTCTTGACGTCAGCGGCTCTCCCCACTGCAAGGAGAGTCACCCGTTCCGCTGGTCCCTCCCAAAAATTAATACTCGGTCGCGTTCGCTCTCCCCTTGCTTATCTCTCTGCCTTGCGCAAGCGCTTGCGTTGGGTAGCTAGGGGAGTGGGCGTGCCAGCGGCTAACACGACGCACGCACGAACGCGCACGCACTAGCTGCTAGCGGAGTGGTTGAGAGAGAGACAGGTCCGTTCTCCCACAGAGCACAGACGCCCTCGGAGAAACGGGAAAATGTTGTGGAAAGTGCTGTTTCTGGCGGGCGTCGGCATCGTCGCCGGCGACATGGGCGCCATGGACGTCGACCGGCTGACGATGTTCTATCCCAGGGCGGCAGAAGAGCTGCCGGCGCCTCCTCTGAGCTATGGACCCAAGTTCATGACAGGTTGACGACTTTCCTAGTCGAAACAGTCTTTTGTCGCACAGATTTCTGTTGCATATACAACGGCGAGTAACGGAAAACAACAACTACTTTAATTCATATTTACTGGACGCAACATTTGTTGCGTAAGATGGAGAGGGAAGTCGTGCATTACACCTCTGAGCATTGCCTCCGTTCTCGATTCATCCCTCCCACTCAAAAATATAGACCAATAGTACGGCTCTTTTTTTAGGCCGCGTGCCACAAGCAGACAGGACGAAACACTTCAATAGAAATCGAAGTTGCATAACACTCGCTTTCTTTCCACTAACTTATACAAGACGTAGGCATCGCCAGGCTTGGGCAAAATAAAAGAACTTAAAAAAAACTTTTTAAACGGGAAATTTTTTTTAATTGAAAAAAAAAACTGTCAAAATTGTCCAGAAAGTGCTAAAAACGAGGCAAAAACAAGCTAAATAAAGGTGTTCTGGAGGCTGTAAAACCAAGTCTCGACGGTCATAGTCGTAGTCTGACTCAAGAAAAAAACCATCAGTAGTAAAAAGTTGACTAAAGTGCACTTCTAATGCCTTAGTTCGCTGTTATTGACACTCTAACTAGGCTTAAGACACTTTTTACAACATTGATTTGACATCCAAAACGGTCTCTGAGAACATTTGATTTACCTAAGAAGCAAAGAAAAATATATTTTTTTACCCAATGCTGACATCGCATTGCTCCCCTGCCCTCGTTTTACGCAACAAAAGAGTTCGTTGCAACATTTTACACTGTACCAGACAACATCCGTCACTGCGATCTTTCTTACCCATTCCTTTTTCCTCCCGCCATTCGGCAATAATACTGCATTACCGTATCGCACTCCATTACTGCACTCTGTGTACTATAGGCGGCGCGGGAGAGGGCAGTCAGCGCCTGCAGCCGGACGGCTTCGGGCAGCCGTTCAAGTTCCGACAGGAGGTCAAGACGGACAGCGTGCTGCCCGCCTACTGCAACCCGCCCAACCCCTGTCCCAAGGGCTACACCGGTATCGGGCGACGCACGCACGAACAGCGCACGCCACGCACACGCAGACAGACACACAAGCGAACGCTCACCCACACAGACGCACAGGCGAACGCGAACGCACGCACACGCAGACACACAGGCGAACGCGCACGCACGCACTCACACACAGACACACAAGCGAACGCGCACCCACGCACGCACGCATGCACGCACGCACGCACGCATGCATGCACGCACGCACGCATGCACGTACGCACGCATGCACGCACGTACGCACGCCGCCTGCAGCGGAGAAGGGCTGCGACGAGGACGGCTTCGAGAACACGGCCGCCTACGCGCGCGACTATCAAGGCAATCAGAAGTGCATCTGCGACGAGGAACACATGTGAACATAAAATTTTATTTAATTGAATTAATTGTATCAGTGATTACGGATTTAGGTTCTCGTGTCCTCAGCAGCAGCAGAAAGCGGCGCAAATGCTGGACGACCCGAAGGTGGCGGACTTCAACGTTGCCGTTGAGAAGATTCTTCAGAGCAAGGTGCGAACATTAAAATGGCTTCTTTTTAGCTCTTTTCTTTTTTATTTTATTTTGCACAGTTGATTCTAAGTATTGAAGAACGCTGTTAAAATGTTAGCATTTTTTAGGGAGTGGACACCCACAACACGCTTATCGCCAAGAAGTTCCACCCGAGCAAGCGCACGGTAATATTTTTTTGTTATGGTGTCGATTCCGCTTCGAAGATCGCTCGCGCGCACGCACGCACGCACGCACGCACCCATGTTCTTCGACTTTAGGCTCTGCGCCCATGAAACACATGTAGTCACTCCAGAGAGATCAAACTACGACTCATAGGACCATTTCTTCGGTGTATCTCTGTGAATCAGTGATCTCAGTCAGACATCAAAGCTTTCTTCAAAGCCGCTGTGATCAGTCTTCTCTCGTTGTTCCCTACTTAAAGCGAGGTATCTTGGTGTGTCGCCAGTGCGGCTGCTGCTCCCTGTGAAGGCGGCATTTTCAAATGGAAGTTGACAAACGTATGGTATACTGCATGCACAGTGCGACAAACAATATTAATAAATATTAGTAAGAAATAAGAGCCAAGGACGATCCTTTTCAATCCCCAACCACCCCCATGTCTCGATTTACTTGTACATGTATATATGATGTGCTGGTAGTCCGTCCGTTCACCCACAATATTACCGTAAATCCTCCAATAGTGCCCCCGGGGCACTACACTTTCAACCTCTCTTTACCCATGGGCACTACTAAAATTGTATTGCGTTTTTTATGCGGTTAGCAGTTCAATGTAGCTGAAATGTCATTCATTAATGTGTGTAACTGTGTACACACCACGTTTACATATCACGGCTTGATTTTGTGTCCCTGTATAACGCAAATCATATGGTATTTCTTGACCCCGGGGGCACTATTAAAGGGAGGGCTTCTATTAGAGGATTTACGGTATATATGGTTCTCACCGAAATACCGTAAACCCTATAATTAGCCCCCCCCCCTATAATTAGCCCCCCCCCTATAATAATACACCCTCCCAAGGCCACTTTGAGTTAATAAGCCCTCCTCCTATAATTACACCCCCTCCCTAAATGGACCATCGTCTAAAACGCACATGTTTCCATGTCTGGGTGTATGTATGGTCGCGTATGTGTATGTATGTACACGTATGTGCATGTGAGACTGTGTGAGAGTGTGTTAGAGTGTACCAACGTGTGTGCACAGCGCTTTTTTCCCTTAAAAATCGCCTCCACGCGCCTTTTTGCCCACACATCTCCCCACTCATCGACACTTCCAGTTTATAAGCCCCCCCCTATAATTAGCCCCCCCTATAATTATACACCCTCCTAGAGCTCGAACGAAAAAATTAGCTCCCGGGGGCTAATTATAGGGTTTACGGTATACCACGAGTGCGTATGGTGCGCTATTCATGTGGGTTAGTGGAATGTCACGATAGTTCACTCCATGTTCTGGCGCATCAATGTAAGTGTCGGACAACACTTACATTGATGCGCATCTTGGACAATTGGGACAATTGTCCAAAAAGGATCCATGTTCCAAAATAAGTACATAGGTTTCAACTTTCCCTTTGAATTCACGGTACCGTAAATCCTCCAATAGTGCCCCCGGGGCACTATTTTTTCAACCTCTCCTTACCCGGGGGCACTATTGGAGGGGGGCACTATTGGAGGGTGGGCTTCTATTATTTCAACCTAAAAATTTTGAATGGTAATGCTAGTTTCGGTGTCAAAATTGCCGATTTTTTGGTGATTTTGATCACTTTTGCCACATTTAATGGTTGATTTACCGTTAATAGTTGCTGAAACGTACTATTATTGGTTAGTAGTAGTGTGTATACACGTTATAAATGTACCTACCACTATATTTTTGCCCATAAAAGGCACATGGCACAGCATACCCCTTACCCCCGGGGGCACTATTGGAGGGGGGGCTCTATTATTTCAACCTTGCCGTACGCGGGGGCACTATTGGAGGGGGGCACTATTGGAGGGGGGGGGTTGTATTGGAGGATTTACGGTATTTTGATTGGGAAAAGGCGTAGGACCAGTCCTATAATTATGTACCTATAGGTCTGGCACATGCAAACAGACATGGTGCAATCACACCTTAGTAAAACTCTTTTGTTGCGTACATAAAGGTGAGCTGTTTCCACGAACCGTTTAGTCGTCGAGTCGCATATGTTAGGACTGTTCTGTGTCATGTGTTAGGACGCTTAGGACTGTTCTAAATTTTCGTGTTTGCACAACACGAACCCCCCCCCCCCCCCTCAACTGTTGCAGTCCCCCCCCCCCTCCACCATACATGCAACCGGGTTTGGTCATGGGAGGAAGGTCCGCTTTTTGGGAGGATCTCTCAATAGCTAAATTGAGGATAGCTATATTTCCTGTTTTTAGGTTACAGACCATGTACACATATACAGCACTGTGTACCAAAAACACTAGTATTTTCTCGCTGTTGTTTTGGCAGGTTGATAATTCTTTAGAAAAATTCGGGGGGGGGTGTTATGGTGTGGTGGATAATTCTAGGCACATCCATATCACACCCAATTCCACACCTCCCAACCCTCCCTTAGTAACATACAAATAAGGACCCGAGACGACAATGTTGGGTGCCCTTTTCAAGCGGGGTGGGGGTGCAATTATGGAGGAGGAGACTTGGTTTGGGCAGGGTACGTGTACGTTGCAGCGTTTTTAGCGTTGTCGTCGTCGCCGCCGCACATTGAAACGAGTGAGCACAGTAGAAAGCGAATAGGTATGTACTGTACTGTAAAAACATCCTTTCCAGAAATAACGTTTTCTCGTGGCCATCCGGCAGGGGATCAAGCAAACGGTGTTCGAAATCGTAGGAGAAGGTCCGAGGCGTCTTGCTACAGCATAAAGAAAAGACTGGCCATCACAGAGATGTCATTGCTCGCGCGGTTTTAACGAGACACTGCCGCGTACGCCTCGGCGTGATCTGCAGAATTTACAAAGAGGGCTCGCTGCTAAGCAAACAAACATTTCAGTTCCATACTGAATTCAATGCACCATGTACATAGGTAGTAGGGATGAGCACGGGCCTGCACATCTCGGCCCGGCCCGGCCCGCCAGATAGTCCGGCCCGTCCCGGCCCGGCCCGCACCCTCAAAATCCAGGCCCGGCCCGGCCCGGCCCGTCCAACTGCTCAATATCGCAGGCCCGGCCCGGCCCGGCCCGCAACACGAACGAAATAAGTACAGTCACTACAGTGTACAATTTACTGAAATACCGTATGCCAATTTGCGTGATTTACTTAACGGAATGGCGCATCCACCTCTCAGAATCGCAGTTCACAACCATTTTACGGCCTTTGCACCATTTGAGCGCGAAATACGCGCGTCATAGAATACAAAGTTGCTAATACGGTGCAGAATAGTCGCCGATACTTACAATGCATTACATAGGTAGCTATCTATTTTGGCCAGCCAAGAACGTCCGGCACGGCCCGGCCCGGCCCGCACCCTCAAAAACTCGAGGCCCGGCCTGGCTCGGCCCGCAAAGCGGGCCTGGT
>JASAMY010000435.1:0-43829 GCA_030248085.1 Paralinhomoeus sp. GSCO2_6 | reverse complement strand
CCGGGGTACCAGGACAATTTTCGTTGACGCTAAGTTGGTTGTCCTGGTACCACGGTCGCCCTACTACTAATTACGATACCCTCAGTAGCGCCACCCCTTCTTGATGGTACGCTGTGCCAAGCAAGCTTCATACTGTTAAAAAGTTCAGCTCAATCCATACCAGCAGAACTCTGTGCTGTGGATTGCAAACAGAACCCACAAAATTGTAGAAAAAAGGATAATGCTATATCTTCTAGTTACTGTAGCGGAAAATTTGAAAACGAATGCCAGATTCGTGATCAGCGTGGTCAATTACATATGTCCCCCAAGCAGATTAGACCTGAATTCTCAAATTCGATCAAGCGCAATTTGCATATTCAATGCGCCATATCTGTGCGATTACGGCAAACCACTGGAAAACGGATGCGAGATATTCGTGATCAGGCGAGTCAATTACATATGGCTTTGCACGTGATTTGACACTGAATTCTCACATTCGATCAAACAAGTACGCGAAATTTGCGTACTACCGATTACGGAAGCTATCTTTTTACAAATCCGGCCCTTAAATGACGGTGAAGATTCCCACGGCAGCTTCATACAAAATTTCAGCTCAATCCATTGAGCACAAACTCTTCTGCTGCGTTGCAGACACACAGACAGACAGACATTGTGCTTTAAGTAATTGTAGATATAGCTCGTTTCGTATCTATATTACTAAAGCACAATGTCTGTCTGTCTGTCTGTCTGTCTGTCTGTCTGTGTGCAACGCAGCGCAGAGAGTTGTGCTGGATGGGCATTTGAGCTGAAATTTTGTATGAAACTGCCGTGGGAAACTCCACCGTCATTTAAGGGCCGGACTTGCAATAGCTACCGTAATCCGTGCAGCTATGCAAATTTCGCATACGTGTTTCATCGAATTTGAGAATTCAGTGTCAATTCTGCTTGGGAGGTATATGTAATCGACCGTGCTGATCACGAATATCACATCCGTTTTCCAGTGCGATTGCGTAATCGCGAGATACGACGCATTGAATATGCAAATTGCTTTTCATCTAATTTGAGAAAAATTCACTGTTAATTGCTTTTTGATATATGTAATCGACCGTGGTGATCACGAACCTGGCATTCGTTTTCCAATCTGCTACAGTAATGACAAGATATAGCATTATCCTTTTCTACAGTAGCATGACTGTTTGTGGGTTCTGTCTGCAATGCAGCTTGAGCTGAAATTTTGTATGAAGCTTGCTTGGCACATTTTACCATCAAAATAAGAGTGGCACTACTGAAGCTATTGTAATCCATGCGTTATGCAAATATAAATAAATTATATGATAATACAGCACATTTTATGCATGCTTCTGACTTATCAGAAGTGTTTAGAAAGCAGATGTGTACAGATCAATGGTGTAGTGGTTATGATGTCCGTTACTTTTCTAAAGGTCCTGGGATCAAACCTCTGCCATCAAAATACTTGTAACTTTTTTGTTTATAACTTTTTTGTTTTGCACGTGTTTATGCTATAAAAACTTTGAACTTTTTATTATATTTTACTTTGTTTTACAGGTGTTAACGCTATAAAAACTTGTATTACACGCTCATGCATGCACGCACGCGCGCACGCACGCACGCACGAACGCACGCGCGCGCGCGCACACGCACATGGACATGGACACGCGCATGCATACACGCACACACACACGGACGCACCCACGCACGCACACGCACTCACGCTCTCACGCACGCACGCAAGCACTCACGAACACGCGCGCGCGCGCACGCACGCACGCGCGCACGCACGCACACGCGAGCACAAGGACAAGGACACGTGCATGCACGCACGAGTACGCTCGATCGCACGCACGCATGCACGCACGCAGACACGCACACACATGGACGCACCCACGCACGCACGCGCACTCATGCACGCACGCACACACACATGGACACGGACACGCGCGCGCGCGCGCGCACGCACGCACGCACGCACGCAAGCACGCACCCACACACGCACGCACGCACGCACGCACGCACGCACGCACGCACGCACGCACGCACGCACGCACGCCCGCACGCACGCACGCATGGACTCGCGAGTGGGCGCACACACCACGCATGCGCGTGTATGTGTTAGCGTTTTAGTGGTGCGTTGTTGTTGTTTTTCTGGCGTTGAGCACTGATCGTCGGCGCATTAAACCTAATAAATGAAATATTGTGGTGCGTTTTGCCCTGTCCAATGGCCCAATGAACTTGGATTTCCCTAAAAGAAAACGGCTGAAAACAATTGATGCGCCCGATGAAATCTTTTTTTAGGCTTTGCTTAGGCTTAGTCCAGACTTTGCTGAGGCTTATGCTTTGGCTTTGACTTGGCTTAGGCTTATGCTTCGCTTAGGCTTAGGCTTCACTTAGGTTTCGGACGCAGCGGACGCGGACGCAACAATTGTGCTTTGCCAAAAAAAGGAAGACACAAGCCCAAGCCCGCCGAAAACCGCCCGCCCACGGCGCGCTGGAATGGAATCGGAAGCGTCGGACCGCGATCCTAGCTTAGACCAGGTCCAAAGGCCTTGCGCCTGCAGATCAAGGTGCATGAACACATGTGAGCAACCATGCAGATTACAAAAAAGCCAATTATTATTAGCTGACTCTGAAGGGCTGATTAAAACAATTAGCCCACTGCCTATATGGGATTTATGGTGTGTCTGCTCAAGATGGTAGTGCCTAATTTTTACTATCGAATGTAATGACTGGAAATGTAATGGCGCAAGAATAAAGCGTTACAACAAAAAAAGATGAAATGTTTTTCTGTATTGCAGAAGTGCATTGGTTGCATTGGTTGACTTCCTTTGGCTTTTGCTGCAGCAATTTACAGATTCGTCATTGTTGTTTTTAAACTGAGCATTCACAGCATGGTTTTATGACACATTGTATTGATGATGAGTCACTACTGAGGACATGAAAATATAGATACTGAATCACTTCTGAGCACGTTTTTGATGATGAATGACAAACTACAAAAGAGATGAAAGGTTGCTCAGATATAGCAACAATCTCTGCCTATTCTCGCCCCCCAATCCCCATTGGTCATTGAGCTACTCGACCTTGGGGGGCCTCTGGGGGATAACCCAATTTCTGGCTCTCCCATTCTCTCCAGCCCCCCTCCCCCCCCCCCTTGCATCGGTTCATGGTCTTCTTTGTGTGCGCGTTTTGTGCATGTTTCGGATTGTTCGTGTTGGGTTGCGAGAGCAAAACGTTTTTGAACATACAGCACATACAAACAGACACACCGAAAAGCCTATGCTCTCCCCCCCCGCCACATAGCATCACCACAGAAAATAAAACAAAACTTCTGCAAACGAGTCTCAGCGCATGTCTCCAATTTAAGTCGTGGGTGTGTTGATATGAAATTTATTAAGGAAAATTTTGCAGGTGGCTGCAAAAAAGGAGAATATGTGGCGCTCCTTTAGGTCCAGTTTGAAAAAACGCGGTATTAAAGTAGTCACTTCATCAGATGATCAACTTCAGTATGGACAAACCGTGTATAATCGAACCAAACGCAGCAACACGTCACATATTCGGCGTTTGTTGTGCTCGCTTCACTCGCTCGCTTGGATCACTGGAAAGGCAGTCCAGGCTGCATGAGGACCACCCCTGATGAGCATTCCTTGCCTTTCATTCCTTGGACTCAGAGACGAGAGCGGGTCTTGTCCTTGCCTGGACGTCCACAGATGACAGTCCTGTCCATAGGTACAGGCTAACAGAAGTGGAATAAAGATGAACGAGAATCGAAGATTGAATGTAGGGTATGTACTTGGTACTCAAGATTGTGAAATGATGGCACATATCACTTTTACTGTAAGGGCAAGCCACATATTAAAAATTCAGGACAGGCAGGGCAGCGAAATTGTCAATGCAGAATCTTTGGCTGTGTGCCCTGTCCATCCACCCAATGCCTATGAATGACAGTGCATCGTCAGAGAGATGAAAGAGTTTGTGAGGGTGGATTGATGGTGGTGGTGTTGTGGCTGTGTGCGATGGCTCGCACAACAAACGCCGAATATGTGACGTGTTGCTGCGTTTGGTTCGATTATACACGGTTTGTCCATACTGAAGTTGATCATCTGATGAAGTGACTACTTTAATACCGCGTTTTTTCAAACTGGACCTAAAGGAGCGCCACATATTCTCCTTTTTGCAGCCACCTGCAAAATTTTCCTTAATACAGTGTTTTTTCGTAAAAGAAAGATTAATCGAAACCTCACGCACGCACACACATACAACCCCACAGCAGCAGACCAGCACGGACCCATGCTGAGTGGTGCACCATAAAGCTTATGAAAAGTGTGTACCACTGTACACATTGTGCGTGCGTGCATGCGTGTGTGCGTGCGTGCGTGCGTGCGTACGTGCGTGCGTGCGGGTGTTGCATTGTTGTGAGTCACGCACTGTAGTGAGTATCGGTCCAAAAATGTGTTCCCTGGCTGAAAAAAAATTACCAAAATGTCGGAAAGCCTGGAGAAGAGACAATAAGAGTGGTCGCAGCAAAGTACCATTGATGGGTCTCTAAATAGGACACGTGCAAACGCATAGGCCCTACTGGGAGTCGAACCAGCGACCTCTTGATTTCGGGAACAAGGTAGAACGAAGAACTTGCAAAGTAAACCATACCTCACGATCTACAGCATGTAGCAAGAAGCCCTCTTTGGATTTCATTTTTTGATGTAGACCGTAGATGCCTGCAAAGTTTCATTTCAATTGATGCAGGCGCAAGTGGGCGACGAACCAAAAGCTAGGCAGGACCCACTTTTTATAACATTTCCAAGTACATCTCGGTAATGCACAAGCGTATGAAAACGTGTTATGACTTAATCGATTCCGCCTTTGAATGCGCTTCTTTTGAGCCACCACGCGCCAGAATTCGTCCAGGAAATCAAAAATAATGCGCGATCAAAGTTGTAAATTTTGTCCAAAATGGGGGTCTGCTAAGAGGGTCGAGCTGCCAAACATGGAAATCGGAGCGCTCCCATTGTCGAAAGTGACCTATTCCAGGTCCAGACGAGTAACTTTCATCATTACAGCACAGCCCTGCGACGAACGGTTGAAGCGCCTATAGCTAACAAAATTTCCTCAAAATTACCGAAATTTGAGTTGGCAATATCTCAAAGTGTGGTGAGAATTTCAAAGGTCATGCAAGCGCCGTGGACTCACCTTCAGAAATAGTTCACGAAACTCAAAAAACATTTGGGGGTTTACTCGGCTTTTTTTCGAGTTTTACTCTTGTCAGATTTTGGCCCAAAAAACGGCTATGTCCAAGAAATATGAACAAAATCGGCCATAAATCGAGATCCGTAGCACCTAAAGAAATTTCCGTTGGAGGCACAAAGTTGCCATCATATACCGCGTGCTCACGCCAAGTTTTGTCCCAATCGACTGAGGCGTTCCAGAGCGGCGCCCCAAAAAGTGTGTGCAGAACAGGAAAAAAAAAACACCACTTTTTCGGAACATTTTCGGAAGTTTCGTGTAAATGCGCTCGAGCACCGAAACGCGGGACGGCTTATTCGATTCCGGTCTAGAAGGCGGTTCTTTTGAGCTATCATTCGCCACAATCCGTTCAGGCAATCAAGAGTTATAAGCGACTGAAAATTCAAAAAGCCGCATTGAAGAAGTTGTCACATATTAGGGTTGTACGCTGACGCGTACACCCTGATTTAAAACAGAGTGGGTGTTACAAGCAATTCTGTAGTATTCGTGCAAATGCGTTGGTTGACATGCATTGGCTTTGGTTGACCTGCATTCCAACACTTTGCAGTTTTATCATTGCAGTGATTTACAACTGAGTATTCTCAACATTATTTTATTTAATGAGACAAATTGATGTTGAACCACTTTGGAGCACTTTGCAAGCAGGAGTCCTGAGTTCGAAGCGGCTAGTGCTGACTATGCGACGGCAGGGAACGGAATGGAATGGGGAGGGGAAACGGCGCGAAATCAGGTTCTACGCGTCGGCGTGGAAATCTAATAGTATGTGGCGACTTGTTGTGAGTGGCACTTTTCTGATACCTAGATGGTAGTGGCGCCTCCCCCATTCCATTCCGTTCGGTTCCGTGAAATAGCCCCAAGTCAAGTCAATTGACAAACTAGGCGTATGACAGACAGAACACCAAGCTCTTTGCAGTCGTGCAGTCCCACTAAGTTGAGGTTCTGTGGATATAAAGTTGGTGAGTGTTACAAGAAATTCTTCCCTATGCGTAGTTAAACTTCCACTGTCTCTTGTGGCACTTTACAGATTCACCATTTCTGCCATTCAACTGACCATTCTCAGCATTGTTTCATTTTGGTGATACATATTGATATGGAACCACTCCTGAGCACTCTGCAGCAGGTGTCATGAGTTGCAGCGGCTAGTACAGGCTAACTCAACGAGCCATGTGTTTCTGTTTTCTCAATTCGATCTGTTGTGTATGCACCGCGTCTAACGTTTCAAATTCGACCGAGCAAATCCAAACAAGCATCCGGTATTCTCAAGGTGTCCGAATGACGCAGTTGCAATTTGCCGCGCTTGTGTAAATCAACACCGGTCTCTCGCCACAGCCGATTGGTTTCTCGCTGCATCAAATGGGCTTTTGCCCTCTCCTCCGTGGCAAATGACGACAGGTGTGTCTGTCTTGCCCAGCGGCCCTTAACGCTCTGAGATCGACCCTCTCTGGGGCTGTCTCAATTTGAGTCCAATCGCACAGCCGACCGACCAGCCCACACGCTCACGCTCGACCTATTACGCCCTGCCATCAGCAGCGCAGGACCCTACGTTGGCCCCGAGTATGTCTACAGCAGCGGTCGATTTGGTCACCGCAGCCTTGGCGGGTGTGTCCCTGCCCCTCTACGCATCCGTTCTGCTCCTGTTATTCCGACTACGCAAGAAGTCGCCCTTCGACTCGTCCTTCTTTCGCCTGAGCCTCGCCCTGGGGCTGGTGGACTGCGCCCAGCTCGTCTCCACCTACGTCTGCGTCAAGATTCCCAGGTGGTCGTTGTTGTTGTTGTTGTGGATTTATACTTCAAGTGTTGTTGTTGTTGTTGTTGTTGTTGTTGTTGTTGTTGTTGTTGTTGTTGTTGTTGTTATTGTTGTTGTTGTTGTTGTTGTTGTTGTTGTTGTTGTTGTTGTTGTTGTTGGATTAGGGGCAGCACTAGGAGGTCGTTAATGGCCCATATAGCATATAGCATGCCGCCTTCCTGTCTGGTCCCCAAGGACATTTGGAAGAACAAACGAAATCTGTAATCTAGGTAGAGCAGCGACAGCACAAGTATATCCATGGATAGGGAAAGCCTCGTTTTTTGGCGGATCCATCAGGAATCGAATCCAGAACCGTGCGCGAAAGAGGAGCATTCTCTACCACTACGCCATCCGCACCCCCCCCCCCCCCAGGTGGTCCGTCCAGTCGAGTCGGATAGCCTCAGAAGTTCTGCCCCCGGAGAAGAACGCGACGCACCTGGCGCTGTCTTACTGTCAGCACATGCTGGTCGCTGTGCTGGCCGCCAATCGTCTCTGCGCGGTCGTCGCGCGCACAAGAGTCGACAGGGTCAGGGCGAATTGGCCTCACTATTAAGCGCACCAAAATATTGTCATTCAGATCTTCAAACCGACGTACGTGTGGGTGATTTACGCGCTGATTTCCGCAGTTAGCCTATCAACTGCGCTCGACTATGTCTTGAGTGGCCGACTTTACTGGACCAAGGACTTGGAAACCGGAATGATGGTTGTGCGCTCGAACGCAACCGCCACTCACATGGTGTGCGTGTAAGCAAATGCGAAAAAAAAACAAAAGAATTATGTAAATTATGTTCTAGCGGAGATTCTACGCTCAAACCGCTCTGCTGATTCTGCTGAGCCTGGTAGTCTCGACGGTGTGCTATTCCTTAACCGTTCTGCATCTGTTGAGCCACCGCAAACAGTTCTCAGTCCAGAACCAAAGCGTTCTTGCTGAACTGAAGTTGTGCTTCTGTGGATTCGCAACTTTTTTGGTACAGTTTCTGTACATCGCGCTAATGGTCGCGGCGGCGCTTCCCAACGCGGAACAGCGTTGGCCGTGGCGAGCTGCCGCTTGGTGCGTTGTGATAATTGTTAATTAATTACTATAGCCTGCAGGACGCACAACGTTGTGATAATTGTTAATTAATCACCATAGCCTGCAGAACGCACAAGAGTGTTTCAGGAGTGTCGCTGGTGACGTCTACGCTTGGATGAATCCGTATTTGCTGTTGCTGATGTCCAAGCGTATGCGCAGAGCGTACTGCGAGCAATATTACAGGCAGTAGCAGTCTCCAAGTTACGCTAGGTACTCGCCTACGCCTCTTCTGTCCCAGCAAAGTTACGATTCTTGGTCTCTACAAAAAAAATGCAGCATTACATGATTTTCTGCTCCTTTTCAATAAGATTTTCTGCTCCTTCCAAGTAAAAACTCCTTTTCAATAAGTGTTCTGCTTCTTTTATCTAACGTACATATGTACAATAGGTGGATGAGTGTTGATCTGTCTGGTCTGATCTGTGTGATACAAAGCGCATTTACTACAATTCGATACAATTACCTATGCATGTGCGTCGGAATGGTGGGTAGTGTGTTTACTGTTTGTTAGAGAACCTGTATTGTACGCTATGCGTACAAGAGAACCTCAATGCGGTCAGCAGCAGTGGCATCTGCATAAATCCCATCAACACCAACCCACTAGAACGACGACTTTTACACATCGTTCGTCTTCGTTGATGTCCACCGTGGGCAGCATGTGGCACGGCGTGACACACAAGAAACAACACCGCAAGAATCCGACCCCATTTCCTTTAGATGCTGCTGAGTGCGCCAGCTGCACCCAATTTTTTTCCAATTTTGTAAAAGTTGGCTTAACTTTTCATCTCAAGTTTCCAACTATGATTCAGACATTCCACTGCCAGTCTCTCATTCGGTGAGTTGGGAGCGGGTAGCTCAGTGAAAAGTCGTCGTGCTCGGCGCGCTCGTGATCGGGGATTCAACTCCCTTCCACCGAGGTCCCTAGTACAAACCCCCGTGAGCAAAAGGATGATCTCTCGCTGTCCACAGTGTAGGGCGGTTCCATACCTGTAACTGGGGGGGGGGCGCAGAATTTGTTCACCCCCACACCCCCCCCAACCCCCCCCCCCCCAGAAATTTCCCAAGGGAATTTCACTCAGACTAAAACGATAAAATAAAGTAAATGTTGGTGGATTTCAGTGCATATCAGGGTTGTATGACAATAAAAAAGATAAAAAACACTGATTAGACACTATTTATACCCATTTTTGACCAAAAACGTACCAGTATAGCTCAAAAAAATGGCCAGCTACCCCCCACTTTTTGCTCCAGACACTCCCCCCCAGAATTCGGCCATTTACTCCTCCCCCCCCCCACTCTTCCAGACCCGGTTACAGATATGGCGGTTCCAGGGCTTCGGCCCGAAATCCGTGCGGGGTGAACGGCCCACCTACCCTCGCGGGTGAAGAACGCCGCTGTGTGATGCAGTGTTATTTGCACTTGGCCCTTCCCCAATGTCTGACATTGCCTAATGTAATGTACGCGTCCACAATGATTTGGGATTGGCCAAATGAAATTTTTTTTCTGTTTTAGCACGCATTTTGCACACAATTTGTCGATTCACGCTTTTTCGATTCTCAAAATTAGGTCAACAGTAGTGCTTCGCCTAAATATATCTGCATGTTTTTTTTCAGTGCCAGCTGCCAAGTTTGCAACCTTATTAAGACGAAAATTGCGTCGGCAGGGCACGTCTCGGACAAGCATGTTGTCAGTGTCAGTAATTGCTTTGGATTTGCATGCGAAGAAGCCATGGCGAAGCGAAGAATCGATGGCCGTGTTATTTTTGTGGGATCTGGATCACGTGTGCAGCTGTAGCTGAAGCCGCTCGCGATTGCGTCTACCGTAAATCCCCCAATGAACGCCCTGGGCGTTTATTTTTTCAACCCACCCTCTACCCTGGGCGTTCATTGGAGGGGGGGCGTTCATTGGAGGGGGGGCGTTCATAAACTCAACTATTAACGGGCGTTGCAACAATGCTGTGCAAACCCAATAATCGTTAGTTAAACATAAAAATTGCACAGTCATTGGTCCAAATCGCCTTCTGCAGCGGCTAAACAATAGCTGTTCTAGTGCGTACAGGCCATATACAGTACCCAAACGTAGAACACGGCTTGACAGTACCGGTTTTGACAAGCATATCACTGCATAACTGTGTTACAAAGCACGCCCCTGGGCGTTCATTGGAGAGTGGGCGTTTATTTCTTCAACCTACCCTCTACCCTGGGCGTTCCTTGGAGGGGGGGGGGGGCATTCATTGGAGGGGTGCGTTCTTTGGAGGATTTACGGTATATTCATCGCAACTCGGTCGTCACCACAACTAGAATAGCGTAGGAGACGGAACACAGGTATGTAATTATCACCGGTACTTGTTGAGACACACGTACATATGTACGTGCATGGGTCAGCGCAGTTTTCCTCTATACTCTCCTGGGCCGTAAAACAGATCTCCGTAGAGAGAATTCCGCCAATCCAACTCCCGAACATTCTAATATAAAACACTCCGAGAATAAGGGGCCATTTATACTTCGCTCCGCTCTGCTTCGCTCCGCGCCGCAGATTACTCCGCGCGGAGCACAAGTAATTTATACTCGCGCTGCGCGCATCACATTTTCCAATCGAGACCTTCACGCCAAATTCAAATGTCTGCTCCGCGGAGCGCCGGCAATAACCGGTAGAACCAGCGGGACCCATCATGAGGAAAGACTACCACTACACCACTACAGACATTTTCCCCCTGACTCCGTAGTCTGACTCCGCAACGCAACGCTCCTGCAGGCAGGTGGTGCGTCTATGCGTGCAATAGTTTGGCGCATGTCGTAATCCATGGACGCTGGACGTCAGCAAAAACGCAGCTGCTGCTGCAGCGGAGCGCAGTTGAACGGTTGCATCGATTGCGTTCACGTGTGCGATTGTGCCTCGACATTCAATATCTGCGTCAGTCATCATCGCCACCACGCCCGCTTCCAAGTTTTTTCACCTGCTCCCTTTTTTCGCCCACATCCCACCCTCCCTCGACGGCCCCTCATCTACATATCTCTCTCGCCATCGTCGCTCGGGCAACCATATGATCCATTAGTCTGCTGCTCGAGGCTCGAGTCGTCATGACCACTCCGCATAGCGTGACAACTGCGACCCAGCTTGCCTATCGAGGCTTTTATTCTGCGCGTAGCGCATTCCGCGCCGCATCCGATTCCTCTCCAGCTCGCAATTGTATACCTAGCTTGCAATGTATTAGCTAATGTAGCGGCCACGCGATCTACTGTTGCCCCGTCCGCATCCACCTCCCTCTCCCCACCCTCACACCAGGCAAGCCAATTACATAACCCTATGCTCATCTGCAGCTCGAATAATAGCGCTTCCTCTTTCCAATCTAAGAACACCCTTCAAGAATGCACATCGGGCACCCACACGAGAAAATTCACTAGAAAGCGCCCTATTATTGCTCGGCTGCCGCTCACGGAAATGACTACGACGGCGTCAACTTGGAACGTCAGCGGCGACGAGAACTTCACCGAGTCCGCGTGGCTGGCCGAGCTCTGCGCCGAGTCCAAGCGCTACCTGGAGAGCGTGGGCGTACGCTCGGTGGAGCTGACGTCGGTCGCGTGCAACCTGCTGGCGCTCTCCTCCACCTCGGCGCTCCTCTGGCTGCTCGTGGGCGTCGAGTCGGTGCACACGCACCTCAGGGTCGCGCTCGGCTCGACCGCCGTCAGCAGCTGCGCGGTGTTCGGCGCCAAGCTCCTCTACCAGCTGGCCAACGCCCGGCGCTTCCTCTGGAGACGTCGGCCCGGCCACTGCGAGGCGATTGGTGAGTCTGGCTGGCCCACCTCCAACTCTGTCAAATGGAAGCGGCAAAATCAGTGCAGCTTTCTCATTCCTGCGCCCTACACCACTGCAATGCTGCAGTAGGCGTAAATCCACAAATTCTGCCCATCGACTTCAGTCGTGAGCCAAGCGGAGTGCAGCCGCTTGCTGCTGCCCTCCTACATCGCGTCATTGGCTCTCATCTACGCGTTCATGGGCATCGCTGTGGAGCGTCTGTGGGCCTGCGTCGCCTTTCGGAGCTACGAAAAGCGGCGTTCCAAAGTGTTCATTGGAACGCTGGTCGTTTTTCCAGTGCGTCTGGCTGGCTCTCGAATAGAGGCTGGCTCTCGATAGAGGAGCTGTTGTTGTTGTTGGATTAGGCGCAACGCCAGGAGTCCATATAGCATACCCATCTCCGTGACACCTTCCCGTCTCCCGGGCGGCATAATTAGCCAAAGACATTCGGAAGAACGCGATCTGTAATCTAGGGCAGCGACAGCACGAGAAAGTCCATTGATAAGGAAGTCCTCGATCTGGTGGAAGAGTGGATCCATCAAGAATCGAGCGTGATGCCAAGACGCCGATTCTCTACCACTAGGCCATACGCATGCCCTCGATAGAGGAGTACTACGACGTCGCATTTTAGTGGGCGCTGACCGCGGCGCTCATGGCAAAGACCACTGCGTTCGCAGAGGCGCTGCAGAAGCGGTCATGTTCCAGCCCGGCCAGCGGCTGCGTGCCGTACTGCAGCAGCTTCACGACCTCTCTGATCGGCGACACCTACTCGCCGATGCCCATCGTGTTTAACGTGACCGTCAGCACGGTGCTGCTAGCCACTTTTGGAATTGTGCTCGTCTGGAGCCGAAAGACCAAGCGAAACTCCATGGTCGCCGACCTATTGTTCCACTGGGTTTTTTTTTTTTTTTTTTTTTTTTGTTTTTTTTTGTTTTTTTTTTTTTTTTTTTTTTTTTTTTTGGTGTTGTTTTTGTGGTTGTGGTGGGTGTGGTTTGTTTTGGTGTGTTTGGGGGGGTGTTTTGGGGGGTGTGGTGTGTGGTGTGGTTTGTGGGGGGGGGGGGGGAGGGCTGGTGGTACTGCGGTATAATTCAGCCAGGTCTGAAAGAGACGTCAACCAACCGACGTAGGAGGGGAGGGGGGGGGGGCAAAGCACAACGCATGTTGTGCACAACAACATTTGTGGGTTGAGTCATTCTAATTCCTAGGAACCGTTGTAGAGGGACTCTGGGCGCGAAATATCAGCTGAACGAGAACATTCGAACGACGGAGGCGGTATTTCAAGTCATGGCCGTGTATTTCTTTGCCATGAATTATCCGCAGATTGTATTTGCTCTGAGCCGCAAGCGCGTCCTTGACTTCTTCCTGCCTACGACTTTCGAAAAGATTCTCTTCCAAGAGGCGTCAGCTCTCTGCTTTCCACTCTTTGGTAAGTGCCTACTGCGCCTGGTGGGTATTATGGTAATATTTCACATTTCACATACACGCACGCACACACGCACGCACGCACGCACGCACGCACGCACGCACGCACGCACACACACACACACACGCACCGTTGAGAGCGGAACGCGACGCTTCAGGACTCTCGTTTTCTCTCATGGTAACACGCAGCAGTAGCCGGATGCGGTCCACCGCTCGGCGATTGGCACCGGCCCTAATTGGCGACGTGCTTTTCAAACCGATTCTCGTCACGCCCACTGCGAAGCACGACAACAAGGACGACTATTTCTTGAAACTGGCGGAACTCTGGAGTCGGCAGCGAATGGGAGCGCCGCAGGCCGCTTCTCCTGACTCCGTCAGCAACTGAGCGAGTTGTTGTTCCATGTACATTCGGTGCTGTGCAACACGAATGTTTGTCACGTGATTTCGAGTGTTCGCCTTTTGGTGTTTTTGTGATTGTTTTGTTGAGGGACTATTGTGCGTGTACAGCACACACGTGTTGGACGTATGCAGCCGCAATCGCATGCGTGATTTCGTATTGGAAAAACGGGAGGGAGTACTGCATAACATTTACCCATTTTTATCGTTTTTCAGGTTAAAACACCATATAAAATGGATATAAAACAATTTGAGGGGGTCGAGGGTGGTTGGGAGTGGGCCACTCAAATGTCCCGGTCTTTGAATGCCTCGATCTCGCTCTATGCGAGGCAATTGTGACGCAATGTTGCACATTGTGCCACCATCTCCAACTTAGATTTAAGAGAACGTGTACAGCCAACATCATATTCGACATTTGTGGCGCTGTTTCGCTCGACTTCAAAATGTTCGTCCCCCTTCCCCCAGAGTGCAATCCTAGTACTCCCCTGGCCCAGTCACGAGCTAGCATCAATTTTGGTGTTCCCATCAAGAGAATCAGCTCCAGTAGCCCATCACCATGTTGCCATGGCTCTCTTCGTCAATGATTGATGGTCTCGCGAACGCACAGAGCTTCCAGCCCCGCCCCACGACGTGTTAGACTCTAATTCTGGTCCTGACAACGACGACGCGACAATTCAATCTTGCACAATTATCTTATCTGTCATCCTGAAAAGTCAGCCTTTCTTTTGTTCGACAGAAGACGTGAAACGAGTTCCAGAATGGCCAACACGTGCTGTTTCCTGACTCTGATGTGCCTTTCTGTTGGGTGCGTGCATTAAATGTTTTTTTTAATATTTCAGTAAAATAATACGGATAAAAATTCGTGGCGTCGCATCATCAAGTGCAAACATAGGCAAACGTTATGCAATAGCTGCGCGGCGAATTTTACCGTTTTTCCAGATTTAGGAGTTAAAGAATATTTGAATTCTGACAAATGCAACGTACAGTGGTCACATTTGGTTCATGCCCTAACTCAATACCGTATTCTTGATTCCAGCTTGTTAGCTTGTTGTTGTTGTTGTTGGATTTGGGGCGACGCTAGGAGGCCTGTCAATGGCCCATGTAGCCTACCCATCTCCATGACGCCTTCCCGTCTACAGCCGTATAATTAGCGGAAGACTTTCGGAAGAACGCCATCTGTAATCTAGGGCAGCGATGGCACGAGAAAATCCATGGAAAGGGAAGTCCTCGATCTAGTGGCGCCATCAAGAATCGAACCCAGGACCTTGCGCGCAAGAGGACGGTTTTTTGCCACTAGGCCATGCCGCTGCCCGCTTGTTAGCTTGCCTGCTGTATGAACTTTTGTAGCGCGTTTGGCTGCGAAGTCATTGTGCCGAAAGAGCCAGAGACCGCCGAAGAACAGCGCGTGGTGGGTCCGCAAGTTATAATTCTGAAAAGTTCTGCGACCCTTACCACGCATGCATGTTGTCACAGTAACTTGTTGGAATTGATTTATGGTCATTTATGGGAACAATCCTTGTTGGTCGTTCGCTCTCCCATTCTCATCCCCAAAAACTTGTCTTGAGAACTTGCGGCATCGCATTCAATTGTTTCAGCTGGAAGTGAAGCAGCTGAGACGGCTGAGGGACGCAGCGAGGATTGCAGCGAAAACGAAAGAACTGACCGTGCCTGATCTTGATTTCTTGGTCGAATTCATCGACAACTCAACGCGGTTCTTGGAGGCTCACAGACTCGCCTTTTTTGTAGGTCGAAAGTCTATGGGTTAAACATCGTTTCAACAAGGCGTTTACATCATTCAATAGTCCACCACTACTAGACTGATTTCTTTGAATGACGCGACCAAACGATTTCGTTTCGTTCTATGATTTGCGGACATTATGCGAACTACCGTAAATCCCCCTAGAAGCCCCCCTCCAATAGTGCCCCCGGGGCAACTCAATTTTAAATTCGCGCCAAAATTAAATTTTGAATGCTACCCAGTTGCATTCAAAATGCATGCATTTTGTGTAATCATGTGTGCAACACGCGTATTTCAATTAAACTTTTAAATTCCCGCTACCTGTGTACATTTTAAGGCATTTTAATGTTAAATTTTGCTGCAAAATTGCGCAAAAATCTGACGAAATTAATAGTGCCCCCTCTTGAGAGACATTGAAATAATAGTGCCCCTGGGGCACTATTGGAGGATTTACGGTTTAACTTGAAGTTCTCAAAACTCCGAAAGTCCACCAAGTCGATCGCCTTCCCAACTATAATTCGAGTTCGTTACGCATGGTTTACCGTGTAGAGCCAAGTAAGGGCCCTGGTAAGAACACACCACGAAACTTTAGCGCACGCATTTGCGATTTTCCGCACCGAAATGTCTTCAGAACGAGGACAACAGCACGGCAACAGGCGCCGAGGTCGAGAGTGCCTTTCCCAGGGGGGAGCGGCCAAAAATCGAGAGGATCGTCTACGAATGGACGATGCGTAGAGAGCTGCGCTACCGTCAACTCGCCATAGCCACCTCATCCCCATATGTGCGCGACAGGCTTCACCAGCGCTTCGCCGAGTACTACTATGCGGCGAGCGATCTGTACAAAGGCACGACGATCGAAGACGCGTTCGACAGTGGAACAAAGGTACAGCCGGACAATTTGAACAAAGAACAACAACAGCCAGACCAAGAAAGTTGTTTGTTCAGAAACATTGTATTTTTTGTATTTTGTATTTTTTTATTTGTCGAACGACACGCGCATTACACAAGCACAAAATTACAGTGAACACGTGTACGTATGTACGAGCGCAGACGAGTACAGCGCAAGTGACGCACACAACAGTGGTGAACACACAAGGTAAACGCGCGCGTTTCGACAGGCCAGACGACACCTTTGCAGGAGATTTACAGTCTAGCCTTAAGGAACCGAGTTAAGTCATTAGTGTGGAGGTGGTGCTTAAATGTTAACAATGACCGAGCACTGACCGTACTTTCAGACAAGGCGTTCCAAGGAGCGATTACTCTATTTGCAAAGAAATTAGCGCGATAGAGTCGATTCTGCTTTTTATTAGCCAGGTTATTTTTGTGTCCGCGAGTGTTTGTATTATGGGCGTATAGAAAAGAAGTCTTCCGGATCTAGGGCAACAAGACCGTGGTACATGCGGAATACCATGATTAAGTCAAAGTGCAGTCGGCGCAGCTCCAAGGGTTCAAGCCCGGCTACCTGACACCTAGTAGGGTAGGGTATGTCTTCCAAACCTGGGAGCCTTTTTGTGAACCTTCTCTGAACAGATTCAACAGTCTGAATGCCCCCAATCTGGGAGGGATTCCACACAACAGAGGCATATTCAAGTCTACTTCTGACAAAAGTGCAAAATAAACGTGTGAGCAGAGCGCGATTTTGGCTTTTGAAGCAATTGAGAATCATGTTGGCCTTAACAGCACCAGAGTGGGAAATGCGTTGACAATGTGCAGCGAAGGGTAGGTCTTTAGAGACGTAAACTCCAAGATCCCGTATTGAAGTAGTACCAGTCAACACAGTATTGCCCAAATAGTAGTTGGATTGAGGGTTGCTGCGTAGGCCTAGATGTAGCACTTCACACTTGTGCACTGCAAGTACAAGCTCATTCTCTTCAGCCCAAAATTGAATGCTATCAAGCGCAGCTTGCAACTGTGATTGTTGTTCAAGGGTTTTGCAACGAAAATAGAGTTTACAGTCATCTGCAAACAGTTTAACGTTGACCCCACCACGAATAGCACTGGGAAGGTCATTGATAAACAGCAGGAAAAGCAGCGGACCAAGCATATTTATAATAATTCGATATTTTCGACCAATTCGAATTCGACCAAGCATATTTATATCACATAATTCGATATACGGCATTACGAAAAAAGCACACACAACCTTGGTACAGGCGTTGTTTGTAAAAGCTGTACTCAATATTCAGGTCAACCACTATGGCTGGGGCAATTATATGGGTCGAAAGGGCAGCAGCTATTTGGGCGCCTTAGCGGAGGTGCTCAAGGAGTTGGGCCGGGAGGACGCGGCCAAGCTCTACACTAGCTGGTCGAAATTTGTGTCGACCGTTTCCGCGGCCTGGACCAAGGCGGAATTCGACCACAAGTGGCGCAACATCGACAAAGACTCGAGAATCAAGCACTGCCTGCTGGCCGAGGGGCCAATGAAAGCCGACTGGAACGGAATGCTCCGACGCGCCTTCTTTCCCAATCTTGTGGTGGGAGGAGTTGTTGATTAGAGTCATGTAGTGAAAAGCTACGCAAACTCTCTAATATACGGTATCACTGACAGGGAGAAACCAAAAAGCTACGCACAACAAAATCGGTTTTAGATTGCAAATGACGAAACGATCGACGAAGAGGAAGTGGACAGCCGAGTCAGCGCCGATGCCAACTGGGCGACAGCTGTGTACGACAACCACCTGCTGTTCTACGGCCAGCAGACGTGTGGATCTTAATGTGTGCCTCTCTTGCCTCAATTCGCTCTCGCCTCTCGCCTCAATTCTTGCTCTCAGTGTAATTCACTGCTCATATCATGGTAATATCACTTAGGTGCGCCGCCTGGGCACTTACTTAGCGCCAAACGCCACCACCAGCACAATTTTGTATGCATATAATTTGCTACTATTAGTACGTCGTATCTCACTCGTTTCAATTGGACTGTACCGCGCGACAGTAGACACTCGTTTATTTCCAGTAGATACTCGTTAACGCAACGACGCTCATGTTTATGTGGCGGAGGTATGTATGTATGTGTAGGCAGGCACGTTACACGGTACGCATGGGTGTTGCAAAGATGTACACAGGATACGAAAACAAATGTGATCTCTACTCAATGCTTCACTGGTGATGTTCCAGGCAACTCCAACTCAATTGTTCTTCCATGGTGAAACATCAACCACGAGCAATGAAACGAAGACTGTGTCCGAAAGACTGTCGAAAACCTTTATGGTCTTTGCAACGGCACTGAAGCAGATGCTGTTGCGATTCTTCGGCAAAAAAGAGCCGTGAATCAGCTTGAAATTCGACTCTAGGCTCATTTCGTTTGGTCTTTTGGTAGACTGTGGCATACATTGATGCGTGGCGATGTGAGCACTTTGAGCGGCGACAATGAACTTGCACCACTTTTGCACAAACTGTGGTACCTGCATCAACATGTGATGGCGCGTGCGTGCGTGCGTGCGTGCGTGCGTGCGTGCGTGCGTGCGTGCGTGCGTGCGTGCGTGCGTGCGTGCGTATACAAAAAAAAATAGAAAAAGGCTCTGCGGTCAGAGCATCGCAACTTTTTTCGCATCATCGATCTTTCCAAGTTGTAGCTCTAAAATCCTTTTCAAGAGTCCCTACAATTAGCTCCCTTACAAAGTTTCTATATACCAAAAAAATAGTCCCAAACGGCCATTTATACATGTACATGTATGTGCATGTGAGACTGTGTGAGAGTGTGTTAGAGTGTACCGAAGTATGTGAGCAGCGTCTTTTTCCGCCGCGCGTCAGCGCGGCGAGTTTATATACGAACGATAAATTTCGTGATGGTCTGTCCGTCCATTCGTCCGTCCGTTACCGACCGGTTTGAACATACCGTAAATCCTCCAATACAACCCCCCCTCCAATAGTGCCCCCCCTCCAATAGTGCCCCCGGGTACGGCAAGGTTGAAATAATAGAGCCCCCCCTCCAATAGTGCCCCCGGGGGTAAGGGGTATGTTGTGCCATGTGCCTTTTATGGGCAAAAATATAGTGGTAGGTACATTTATATCGTGTATACACACTACTACCAACCAATAATAGTACGTTTCAGCAACTATTAACGGTAAATCAACCATTAAATGTGGCAAAAGTGATCAAAATCACCGAAAAATCGGCAAATATGACAGCGAAACTCGCATTACCATACAAAATTTCTAGTTTGAAAGAATAGAAGCACCCCCCCTCCAATAGTGCCCCCCCCTCCAATAGTGCCCCCGGGTAAGGAGAGGTTGAAAAAATAGTGCCCCGGGGGCACTATTGGAGGATTTACGGTAGCACTGCAGAGAGTTTATAGCGCCCAAGCGCGGACGCTCTCTGCTCCGACGTCGGCCACTCCCATGGACGACGCCGGAGCCGGCCTCAGGAATGAATGTAGAACATAGCACTGCTCTGGGTTCGACTGTTGATGGAGCGTCTAGATCGAGGACCTCCCTCTCAATGGGAGTTTCTACGTGAGCAGCCATGCAGATCACAAAAATAACTTTTGTATTCCAAGCCGAGATAAGCTACTCCAAAGCCAAGCCAATTATTATTAAGGAAAATTTTGCAGGTGGCTGCAAAAAAGGAGAATATGTGGCGCTCCTTTAGGTCCAGTTTGAAAAAACGCGGTATTAAAGTAGTCACTTCATCAGATGATCAACTTCAGTATGGACAAACCGTGTATAATCGAACCAAACGCAGCAACACGTCACATATTCGGCGTTTGTTGTGCTCGCTTCACTCGCTCGCTTGGATCACTGGAAAGGCAGTCCAGGCTGCATGAGGACCACCCCTGATGAGCATTCCTTGCCTTTCATTCCTTGGACTCAGAGACGAGAGCGGGTCTTGTCCTTGCCTGGACGTCCACAGATGACAGTCCTGTCCATAGGTACAGGCTAACAGAAGTGGAATAAAGATGAACGAGAATCGAAGATTGAATGTAGGGTATGTACTTGGTACTCAAGATTGTGAAATGATGGCACATATCACTTTTACTGTAAGGGCAAGCCACATATTAAAAATTCAGGACAGGCAGGGCAGCGAAATTGTCAATGCAGAATCTTTGGCTGTGTGCCCTGTCCATCCACCCAATGCCTATGAATGACAGTGCATCGTCAGAGAGATGAAAGAGTTTGTGAGGGTGGATTGATGGTGGTGGTGTTGTGGCTGTGTGCGATGGCTCGCACAACAAACGCCGAATATGTGACGTGTTGCTGCGTTTGGTTCGATTATACACGGTTTGTCCATACTGAAGTTGATCATCTGATGAAGTGACTACTTTAATACCGCGTTTTTTCAAACTGGACCTAAAGGAGCGCCACATATTCTCCTTTTTTGCAGCCACCTGCAAAATTTTCCTTAATACAGTGTTTTTTCGTAAAAGAAAGGTTAATCGAAACCTCACGCACGAACACACATACAACCCCACAGCAGCAGACCAGCACGGACCCATGCTGAGTGGTGCACCATAAAGCTTATGAAAAGTGTGTACCACTGTACACATTGTGCGTGCGTGCATGCGTGTGTGCGTGCGTGCGTGCGTGCATGCGTGCGTGCGTACGTGCGTGCGTGCGGGTGTTGCATTGTTGTGAGCCATGCACTGTAGTGAGTATCGGTCCAAAAATGTGTTCCCTGGCTGAAAAAAAATTACCAAAATGTCGGAAAGCCTGGAGAAGAGACAATAAGAGTGGTTGCAGCAAAGTACCATTGATGGGTCTCTAAATAGGACACGTGCAAACGCATAGGCCCTACTGGGAGTCGAACCAGCGACCTCTTGATTTCGGGAACAAGGTAGAAAGAAGAACTTGCAAAGTAAACCATACCTCACGATCTACAGCATGTAGCAAGAAGCCCTCTTTGGATTTCATTTTTTGATGTAGACCATAGATGCCTGCAAAGTTTCATTTCAATTGATGCAGGCGCAAGTGGGCGACGAACCAAAAGCTAGGCAGGACCCACTTTTTATAACATTTCCAAGTACATCTCGGTAATGCACAAGCGTATGAAAACGTGTTATGACTTAATCGATTCCGCCTTTGAATGCGCTTCTTTTGAGCCACCACGCGCCAGAATTCGTCCAGGAAATCAAAAAGAATGCGCGATCAAAGTTGTAAATTTTGTCCAAAATGGGGGTCTGCTAAGAGGGTCGAGCTGCCAAACATGGAAATCGGAGCGCTCCCATTGTCGAAAGTGACCTATTCCAGGTCCAGACGAGTAACTTTCATCATTACAGCACAGCCCTGCGACGAACGGTTGAAGCGCCTATAGCTAACAAAATTTCCTCAAAATTACCGAAATTTGAGTTGGCAATATCTCAAAGTGTGGTGAGAATTTCAAAGGTCATGCAAGCGCCGTGGACTCACCTTCAGAAATAGTTCACGAAACTCAAAAAACATTTGGGGGTTTACTCGGCTTTTTTTCGAGTTTTACTCTTGTCAGATTTTGGCCCAAAATACGGCTATGTCCAAGAAATATGAACAAAATCGGCCATAAATCGAGATCCGTAGCACCTAAAGAAATTTCCCTTGGAGGCACAAAGTTGCCATCATATACCGCGTGCTCACGCCAAGTTTTGTCCCAATCGACTGAGGCGTTCCAGAGCGGCGCCCCAAAAAGTGTGTGCAGAACAGGAAAAAAAAAACACCACTTTTTCGGAACATTTTCGGAAGTTTCGTGTTAATGCGCTCGAGCACCGAAACGCGGGACGGCTTATTCGATTCCGGTCTAGAAGGCGGTTCTTTTGAGCTATCATTCGCCACAATCCGTTCAGGCAATCAAGAGTTATAAGCGACTGAAAATTCAAAAAGCCGCATTGAAGAAGTTGTCACATATTAGGGTTGTACGCTGACGCGTACACCCTGATTAGCTGGCTCTGAAGGGCTGATTAAAACAATTAGCCCACTGCCGCAAAATATAGGATTTATGGTGTGTCTGCTCAAGGTGGTATAGTGCCCAATTTGCCGAATGCACTGGAGATGCAATGACGCGAGACATGAAAATATTGATACTGAACCACTTTGGAGCACTTTGTAGCAGGTGTCCTGAGTTGTAGCGGGTACATTTTGTAACACGCGGACGAGTGATTTTTATTTTGGTGCTTTTTCGCTGCCAATTGATCCGCCTAACGAATTGTATCCGCGCAAGTAGCTATCTGCCCCTCTTGCCCCTGTTGCCCCGCGCATATAGTCTTTCCCCATTTCTCGTTTTCACTAACTGAAGGCAGGATCAGTCGAAGAAGGAGATCTCTTGCATCTCGTTGCATCAATTAGAATTGCTGAATTTTTGAAGATTTAACGCGAAACTTTGTGGCTACTCGGAGAAAATTATCTGATAGTCTGAATATGGCCTTCACCTTTGGGAGCGGCGCGCAGCAACCGACAGGCAGTGTCTTCGGCGCCAGCGCTACGACTACCACTGCGGGCGCAGGTCGGTTGTTTAGTATTTTTGTTTTTTTTCTCCGGAATTCGAAATTTTGGAGGTTTAGGTTTTTCGTTCGGCAATTTGGCTACCTCCACGACGACCACGGCGTCGACAGGCGGCGGTGGCTTCTCGTTCGGCGGGGCCGCGGCGGCAACTACGGGTCTTGATTTTTTGTTTTGATTTAATGAATTATTATTAATAATTGAGAAAATTCAGCCGCTGCAACGACGACCGGTCAGCCGACTTCGCTGTTCGCTTTCGCAGGCAGCAGCGGCGGCGCTTCGAAGAATCTGTTCGGCAATCTGACCACCTCGACACCCTCCACGAAATGCAAGTCGAATGTTTTTAATTTCATATTGAAAATTGCTTCGTACTTCAGCCAGTTCAACTGCTGGCCTCAGCTTCGGAACGCCGGCGGCTGGCGGGGGCTCAATTTTCGGCCAGCAACCGACGGCGACCACCACCGCTGCTACTGGCTCGATTTTCGGCGGTATTTTCTGCAAAAAAAAACTTGATTAACAATTACCGTATCGTAGGTAGCCTAATACACTTGTAGTCCCCTTTGCCACCTTCTACATTGGGGACTTTGAGTGAGATGGGGGTCTATTAACCCTACCCCATCTACACACCCGTCTAAATGAGTGGTCGGCGGCAACAAAAAAGCTCCCCACACATCAGCCCTTTCAAATTGTAATGCTCCTCATGAGCCGAAAAGTCAAAACAGTCATCCTCTAGTAACTAGTTAGGTGACTATAATGACATGCATTAAGATGCGATGTCTGTAAGAATCAAGCTTTTCAAGAAGGCAGCGGCCACGGCCAAAAATCGACCTTGTCCGATTTTGCTCAAACTTGGGCAGTGTATACCTAAACATGTTCTGTGTCAGTGGTGCAAGCGGCACCCCACTACAAAATTCGCTGCTCGAGTTATGGGCTCTTGAATCTGGCCGATTTTGACAAAAATCGCGTTCTGAACTTTTGGGTGGCGCTGTCGACTTGAAGACTTTTGGATACAACTTTAAACGTCAACATATGCAAAATTGTGCGTACAATCCATTTTTAGCCTTCAAAACGCGATCCGACGTTTTTCGGTACTTGAAGTGCTGTTAAAACCGATTTTTGCGATATTTCAAAAACCAGTTTTTTGATTAGCATTCACCCAAGAATTTTTAGCATCAAAATTTTTTTGATTGGGGTGAAAGCCCTTCTGAAGAGCTCTCAAATGACGCAAAAAATTTAAAAATCGCGTAATCCAAATGATGTGAGAAGTGCGAAAAACCGATTTGCGGAATATACACTGTACATGGTTTTTTGACCCGCATTCTCGTATACGCGACTAGCAGCAAGATCGCACCTACTGACGTGAAAGCCCTTCTGGAGACCTTTAAATCGGCGCCAAACACTTGGAAACTGGTTGATATGATCCATTGCAAAACTAGCAAAAATCCGATTTTGGGAAAATACTATGTTAACGGATTTTTGACTAGCATTCACCCAAGAATTTTTAGCATCAAAATTTTTATGATTGGGATGAAAGCCCTTCTGAAGAGCTCTAAATTGACACAAAAAACTTAAATATTGCGTAATCCAAATAATGTGAAAAGTGCGAAAAACCAATTCGCGGAATATACAGTGTTGGTTGAAATTTGATCCCACACATTGTCAAAGCACTGCACGTCGATTGCGCCAAAAACAATGGTTTCAAAAACAGTCAGGGTCACACAATTACTCAAAATATCTAGCAATGAGAGGTGTTGCAGTGACTATGCTGAATAAACGCCAAAAAGAAAGCTGAGACTACTGCAAGTATGTTGCTGCAGCATTTCGAATGATGTCACTTTTAGATTGCAAATTTGGATCTTCCACGTAATCAGCATCGACAACTTCAGTTGTGTCACTTGATGCCTCGCCTGTGCCTGCTTGAATCCTTCTGTTGCGAGCATATGCACTGGCTATTTGCTGCCAGGTGAGCACTGGCGGATCCAGGATTTTCTGACAGGAGGGGGCAAGATCACAAAACGTTTCAGGCAAAAGTTCTATTGGAGAGCCCCTTCATTTCGCACGTGTGGCGCAGCAGATGTGCTTTTCGAACTTTGCAGTATTTGAAACAAGCAGTTGCGCTTCAAGCCAAAATTGTTTAATTTCTGCGGTGTTAATGAGAAAGTTTGTGCCTTTTGGCGCCGCAGGCGAAAAATTTCAATATTAGCTGCTGCGCCGTCCCCAAATTTCAAGGAATTTTGTATTAATCGTTGTCCAAAAGCATGCGCCTCAGGCAAGAGGTCGCTGGTTCGACTCCCAGTAGGGCCTATGCGTTTGCACGTGTCCTATTTAGAGACCCATCAATGGTACTTTGCTGCAACCACTCTTATTGTCTCTTTGTCCAGGTTTCCCGACATTTTGGTAATTTTTTTTCAGCCAGGGAACACATTTTCGGACCGATACTCACTACAGTGCATGGCTCACAACAATGCAACACCCGCACGCACGCACGTACGCACGCACGCATGCACGCACGCACGCACGCACACACGCATGCACGCACGCACAATGTGTACAGTGGTACACACTTTTCATAAGCTTTATGGTGCACCACTCAGCATGGGTCCGTGCTGGTCTGCTGCTGTGGGGTTGTATGTGTGTTCGTGCGTGAGGTTTCGATTAACCTTTCTTTTACGAAAAAACACTGTATTAAGGGAAAATTTTGCAGGTGGCTGCGAAAAAAGGAGAATATGTGGCGCTCCTTTAGGTCCAGTTTGAAAAAACGCGGTATTAAAGTAGTCACTTCATCGAGAGAATGATCAACTTCAGTATGGACAAACCGTGTATAATCGAACCAAACGCAGCAACACGTCACATATTCGGCGTTTGTTGTGCGAGCCATCGCACACAGCCACAACACCACCACCATCAATCCACCCTCACAAACTCTTTCATCTCTCTGACGATGCACTGTCATTCATAGGCATTGGGTGGATGGACAGGGCACACAGCCAAAGATTCTGCATTGACAATTTCGCTGCCCTGCCTGTCCTGAATTTTTAATATGTGGCTTGCCCTTACAGTAAAAGTGATATGTGCCATCATTTCACAATCTTGAGTACCAAGTACATACCCTACATTCAATCTTCGATTCTCGTTCATCTTTATTCCACTTCTGTTAGCCTGTACCTATGGACAGGACTGTCATCTGTGGACGTCCAGGCAAGGACAAGACCCGCTCTCGTCTCTGAGTCCAAGGAATGAAAGGCAAGGAATGCTCATCAGGGGTGGTCCTCATGCAGCCTGGACTGCCTTTCCAGTGATCCAAGCGAGCGAGTGAAGCGAGCACAACAAACGCCGAATATGTGACGTGTTGCTGCGTTTGGTTCGATTATACACGGTTTGTCCATACTGAAGTTGATCATCTGATGAAGTGACTACTTTAATACCGCGTTTTTTCAAACTGGACCTAAAGGAGCGCCACATATTCTCCTTTTTTGCAGCCACCTGCAAAATTTTCCTTAATAATAATTGGCTTGGCTTTGGAGTAGCTTATCTCGGCTTGGAATACAAAAGTTATTTTTGTGATCTGCATGGCTGCTCACGTAGAAACTCCCATTGAGAGGGAGGTGCTCGATCTAGTGGCTCCATCAAGAGTCGAACCCAGAGCAGTGCTATGTTCTTCTTTCTTTCCTGAGGCCGGCTCCGGCGTCGTCCATGGGAGTGGCCGACGTCGGAGCAGAGAGCGTCCGCGCTTGGGCGCTATAAACTCTCTGCAGTGCGACCGTAAATCCTCCAATAGTGCCCCCGGGGCACTATTTTTTCAACCTCTCCTTACCCGGGGGCACTATTGGAGGGGGGCACTATTGGAGGGGGGGCTTCTATTATTTCAACCTAAAAATTTTGAATGGTAATGCTAGTTTCGCTGTCAAAATTGCCGATTTTTCGGTGATTTTGATCACTTTTGCCACATTTAATGGTTGATTTACCGTTAATAGTTGCTGAAACGTACTATTATTGGTTGGTAGTAGTGTGTATACACGATATAAATGTACCTACCACTATATTTTTGCCCATAAAAGGCACATGGCACAACATACCCCTTACCCCCGGGGGCACTATTGGAGGGGGGGCTCTATTATTTCAACCTTGCCGTACCCGGGGGCACTATTGGAGGGGGGCACTATTGGAGGGGGGGGGGGGTTGTATTGGGGGATTGACGGTATGTTCAAACCGGTCGGTAACGGACGGACGAATGGACGGACAGACCATCACGAAATTTATCATTCGTATATAAACTGGCCGCGCTTACGCGCGGCGGAAAAAGACGCTGCTCACATACGTCGGTTCACTCTACACACTCTCACACAGTCTCACATGCACATACATGTACATGTCTAAATGGCCGTTTGGGACTATTTTTTTGGTATATAGAAACTTTGTAAGGGAGCTAATTGTAGGGACTCTTGAAAAGGATTTTAGGGCTACAACTTGGAAAGATCGATGATGCGAAAAAAGTTGCGATGCTCTGACCGCAGAGCCTTTTTCTATTTTTTTTGCATACGCACGCACGCACGCACGCACGCATGCGCCATCACATGTTGATGCAGGTAACACAGTTTGTGCAAAAGTGGTGCAAGTTCATTGTCGCCGCTCGAAGTGCTCACATCGCCACGCATCAATGTATGCCACAGTCTACCAAAAGACCAAACGAAATGAGCCTAGAGTCGAATTTCAAGCTGATTCACGGCTCTTTTTTGCCGAAGAAGCGCAACAGCATCTGCTTCAGTGCCGTTACAAAGACCATAAAGGTTTCCGACAGTCTTTCGGACACAGTCTTTGTTTCATTGCTCGTGGTTGATGTTTCACCATGGAAGAACAATTGAGCTGGAGTTGCCTGGAACATCACCACTCACCAGTGAAGTATTGAGTAGAAATCACATTTGTTTTCGTATCCTGTGTACATCTTTGCAACACCCATGCGTACCATGTAATGTGCCTGCCTACACATACATACATACATACATACATTCATACATACCTCCGCCACATAAACATGAGCGTCGGGGTGTTTGTGGCGGGGTGGGTGGGGGGGTGTTGTGCTGGTGGTGGCGTTTGGCGCTGTGTGGGCGGCGCGTGTTTGTGGGTGTTTGGGGTGGGCGGGGCGGGCGTTGGGGGGGTTGTCGTTGCTGGCCTCGGTGGTTGTCTCTGTCCCTTCTCGCGCTGCTCGCTGTCACTTCCTCATCGTCGATCGTTTCGTCATTTGCAATCTAAAACCGATTTTGTTGTGCGTAGCTTTTTGGTTTCTCCCTGTCAGTGATACCGCATATTAGAGAGTTTGCGTAGCTTTTCACTACACGACTCTAATCAACAACTCCTTCTCCCACCACAAGATTGGGAAAGAAGGCGCGTCGGAGCATTCCATTCCAGTCGGCTTTCATTGGCCCCTCGGCCAGCAGGCAGTGCTTGATTCTCGAGTCTTTGTCGATGTTGCGCCACTTGAGGTCGAATTCCGCCTTGGTCCGGGCCGCGGAAACGGTCGACACAAATTTCGACCAGCTAGTGTAGAGCTTGGCCGCGTCCTCCCGGCCCATCTCCTTGAGCACCTCCGCTAAGGCGCCCAAATAGCTGCTGCCCTTTCGACCCATATAATTGCCCCAGCCATAGTGGTTGACCTGAATATTGACTACAGCTTTTACAAACAACGCCTGTACCAAGGTTGTGTGTGCTTTTTTCGTAATGCCGTATATCGAATTATGTTGCTGAATCAGGGTGTACGCGTCAGCGTACAACCCTAATATGTGACCACTTCTCAATGCGGGTTTTTGAAATTTCGATCGCCTATAACTTTTGATTGCCTGAACGGATTTCGACGCGTTATGGCGCAAATGAACCGCCTTCTTCTGGGGCATCGAATGCGCCATAACGCGTTTCCTTGCTTTACTGTAATGGGTCAATAGTTCCAAAAATGTTCCAATTTTGCGGCTTTTTTTTTCATGTTCTCTGCCAGGTTTTTGGAGCGCCGCTCGCGAACGCCAGGGCCTATCGCGATGAAACTTGGTATGTGTAGCCGGCTAGTGATCGCAATTTTGCATGCCAAAGGATTTGTGTGTACTTCGTACCAATCTCGAGATATTGCCGATTTTATCCCATTAACGATTGATTTTCTTGGAAATGGGTCACAAATTTTGTGCCCTATAGGCGCTTTAACGGTACATCGCAGCGCTTCGCTATAAAGGAGAAAGTTGGTCGCCATGACATGACTTGTGTTACTTTCAACAATTGGACCAAATTGGACGCACCAAAATACCTCCCCCCGTTATATCGATAACGGAAATTGGAGATATTTCGGTGTGGTTAGGTCGGATGGCCTAAACATCAATAATAAAGTTGATCGCCCTTCGATGTAGAACATTTCATTCCTTGAAGTCAACACGATCCGACGCACCAAAATATTTTCACTTCCGGGATAATCGATAAATATCGATATGGGTAGGACGGATCACTTTGGCTAAAACACAAAAGTTGACCGCCTGCATGTGCAGATCATTTTGGTTCTTTACACCGCTATGCTCCAACGAACCAATATGGCACTACAGATGTGCACGCACGCACGCACACCAACAAATGGGCTGCTTCACAAGAAACTTGATGTGGGTAGGTCCGATCACTTTGGCAAAAACACAAAAGTTGACCGTCTAGTCATGGTGATCATTTCCATGCTGCTCTGACGCAGCAATATAGCACAACTGCATGTGCATGCACGCATGTATGTCTGCAAGGCTGTTGGTACTTTGCTTTACTTCAATTTTGCCTTGTTCGGTTCAGTCACAGGTGCATTGTGTGTGAACCTACGTCAGTGAATGTGTGTGTGCGTATGTGCGTGCGTGCTGCGTGCGTGCGTGCGTGCGTGCGTGTGTGTGTGCGTGCGTGCGTGCGTGCGTGCGTGCGTTCGAGCATGCGGGCGTGCATTCGTGCGTGCGTGCATGCTTGCATGCATTGAATTACAGAAACCCCCTCATCTTTCGAAAAAACACTGTATTAAGGAAAAATTTGCAGGTGGCTGCAAAAAAAGGTGAATATGTGACGCTCGTGTGGTGAAGTCCAGTTTGAAAAGAAGCGGTATTAAGGCATGCCCCACTGATTTCTGGCCACTTCCACATTGTAGCTGAGCAACTTCAGTTTGAACAAACCATGTACCGTAAATCCTCCAATAGTGCCCCCGGGGCACTATTTTTTCAACCTCTCCTTACCCGGGGGCACTATTGGAGGGGGGGGCACTATTGGAGGGGGGGCGTCTATTATTTCAACCTAAAAATTTTGAATGGTAATGCTAGTTTCGCTGTCAAAATTGCCGATTTTTCGATGATTTTGATCACTTTTGCCAGATTTAATGGTTGATTTACCGCTAATAGTTGCTGAAACGTACTATTATTGGTTAGTAGTAGTGTGTATACACGATATAAATGTACCTACCACTATATTTTTGCCCATAAAAGGCACATGGCACAACATACCCCTTACCCCCGGGGGCACTAGTGGAGGGGGGGCTCTATTATTTCAACCTTGCCGTACCCGGGGGCACTATTGGAGGGGGGGGCACGAGTGGAGGGGGGGGGCTGTATTGGAGGATTTACGGTATAAAATCTAAACCTCATGCAGCAACACGTCACATATTCGGCGTTTGCTGTGTTCACCCGCAATGGAAATGTGCAGCGAAAATAATGGCGACTGGAACTGGCTGACATTTACATAGATTGAAATGCAAGAAAATAGGAACCCCTATGCACACATATGCATGCGCGTGCACGCACGCACGCACGCACGCAGCACACACATGCATTAGGGCACTACACAAATGGCTGGGGGCACAACACAAATGTTGGATGAACAGTTTGTCATTGGGTGGAATGCCAGAAGGGAATGGAGCAGGATTGTAGTACGTATCGTATGTCTCACCTACACATCAGCAACTGTACACCATCACCAATCCACATGTAACAAATTTTAGCATGGGGCACCAATTGATTATGCAGAACATACTTTGGCAGTGTCAGGTTCATGGTAATGGGCAATAATAACGTCTTGTTAGAGAAGAGGTATGAGTTGATGGACGTTTGTGCTTTGGTTGGCTTGACTGAGTGACATGGCTCACACAACAAATGCCGAACATGTGACGTGTTGCTGCATGAGGTTTAGATTTTATACATGGTTTGTTCAAACTGAAGTTGCTCAGCGGGGGGTGGGGTGTTGGGGGGGGGTGGGGTTGTGCTACAATGTGGAAGTGGCCAGAAATCAGTGGGGCATGCCTTAATACCGCTTCTTTTCAAACTGGACTTCACCACACGAGCGTCACATATTCACCTTTTTTTGCAGTCACCTGCAAATTTTTCCTTAATAAACAACTTCCTTTGTCTGGCTGTTGTTGTTCTTTGTTCAAATTGTCCGGCTGTACCTTTGTTCCACTGTCGAACGCGTCTTCGATCGTCGTGCCTTTGTACAGATCGCTCGCCGCATAGTAGTACTCGGCGAAGCGCTGGTGAAGCCTGTCGCACACATATGGGGATGAGGTGGCTATGGCGAGTTGACGGTAGCGCAGCTCTCTACGCATCGTCCATTCGTAGACGATCCTCTCTATTTTTGGCCGCTCCCCCCTGGGAAAGGCACTCTCGATCTCGGCGCCTGTTGCCGTGCTGTTGTCCTCGTTCTGAAGACATTTCGGTGCGGAAAATCGCAAATGGGTGCGCTAAAGTTTCGTGGTGTGTTCTTACCAGGGCCCTTACGTGGCTCTACACGGTAAACCATGTGTAACGAACTCGAATTATAGTTGGGAAGGCGATCGACCTGGTGGACTTTCGGAGTTTTGAGAACTTCAAGTTAGGTATGCCGTAAATCCTCCAAGAGTGCCCCCGGGGCACTATTATTTCAATGTTTCAAATGGCACCATTAATTTCGTCAGATTTTTGCGCAATTTTGCAGCAAAATTTAACATTAAAATGCCTTAAAATGCACACAGGTAGCGGGAATTTAAAAGTTTAATTGAAATACGTGTGTTGCACACATGATTACACAAAATGCATGCATTTTTAATGCAACTGGGTAGCATTCAAAATTTATTTTGGCGCGAATTTAAAATTGAGTTGCCCCGGGGGCACTATTGGAGGGGGGCTTCTAGGGGGATTTACGGTAGTTCGCATAATGTCCGCAAATCATAGAACGAAACGAAATCGTTTGGTCGCGTCATTCAAAGAAATCAGTCTAGTAGTGGTGGACTATTGAAAGATGTAAACGCCTTGTTGACCCGTAGACTTTCGACCTACAAAAAAGGCGAGTCTGTGAGCATCCAAGAACCGCGTTGAGTTGTCGATGAATTCGACCAAGAAATCAAGATCAGGCACGGTCAGTTCTTTCGTTTTCGCTGCAATCCTCGCTGCGTCCCTCAGCCGTTTCAGCTGCTTCACTTCCAGCTGAAACAATTGAATGCGATGCCGCAAGTTCTCAAGACAAGTTTTTGGGGATGAGAATGGGAGAGCGAACGACCAACAAGGATTGTTCCCATAAATGACCATAAATCAATTCCCACAAGTTACTGTGACAACATGCATGCGTGGTAAGGGCCGCAGAACTTTTCAGAATTATAACTTGCGGACCCACCACGCGCTGTTCTTCGGCGGTCTCTGGCTCTTTCGGCACAATGACTTCGCAGCCAAACGCGCTACAAAAGTTCATACAGCAGGCAAGCTAACAAGCTGGAATCAAGAATACGGTATTGAGTTAGGGCATGAACCAAATGTGACCACTGTACGTTGCATTTGTCAGAATTCAAATATTCTTTAACTCCTAAATCTGGAAAAACGGTAAAATTCGCCGCGCAGCTATTGCATAACGTTTGCCCATGTTTGCACTTGATGATGCGACGCCACGAATTTTTATCCGTATTATTTTACTGAAATATTAAAAAAAAACATTTAATGAACGCACCCAACAGAAAGGCACATCAGAGTCAGGAAACAGCACGTGTTGGCCATTCTGAAACTCGTTTCACGTCTTCTGTCGAACAAAAGAAAGGCTGACTTTTCAGGATGACAGATAAGATAATTGTGCAAGATTGAATTGTCGCGTCGTCGTTGTCAGGACCAGAATTAGAGTCTAACACGTCGTGGGGCGGGGCTGGAAGCTCTGCGCGTTCGCGAGAACATCAATCATTGACGAAGAGAGCCATGTCAACATGGTGATGGGCTACTGGAACTGATTCTCTTGATGGGAACACCCAAATTGATGCTAGCTCGTGACTGGGCCAGGGTAGTACCAGGATTGCGCTCTGGGGGGACACTAGCGGATCCAGAAGGGGGGAGAGGGGGGTCTCCCCCTCCTGTCAGCTCAGATTTGGGGGGGGGAGAGTTCAGGGGGAGAAGAAGGAAAAAAGGACGAGCACAGGGGTAAGGTGGGCAGATTTTTACGTTTTCCCTGGATTTTTGCACTCAAAATGCCAGGGCCAAAACTTGACTTTTCGAATAAACTGCGATGAAAATAATTTGACCTTCTCCCCCCTCTGTCGCAAAATCCTGGATCCGCCAGTGTGGAGGGAACGAACATTTTGAAGTCGACCGAAACAGCGCCACAAATGTCGAATATGATGTTGGCTGTACACGTTCTCTTAAATCTAGGTTGGTGGTTGTGAGATGGTGGCACAATGTGCAACATGCGTCACAATTGCTTCGCATAGAGCGAGATCTAGGCATTCAAAGACCGGGACATTTGAGTGGCCCACTCCCAACCACCCTCGACCCCCTCAAATTGTTTTATATCCATTTTATATGGTGTTTTAACCTGAAAAACGATAAAAATGGGTAAATGTTATGCAGTACTCCCTCCCGCTTTCCCAATACGAAATCACGCATGCGATTGCGGCTGCATATGTATGTGTGCTGTATGTGTGTACATATGTATGTATGTGTATATCCAACACGTGTGTGCTGTGCACGCACAATAGTCCCTCAACAAAGCAATCACAAAAACACCAAAAGGCGAACACTCGAAATCACGTGACAAACATTCGTGTTGCACAGCACCGACATGTACATGGAACAACAACTCGCGCTCAGTTGCTGACGGAGTCAGGGGAAGCGGCCTGCGGCGCTCCCATTCGCTGCCGACTCCAGAGTTCCGCCAGTTTCAAGAAATAGTCGTCCTTGTTGTCGTGCTTCGCGGTGGGCGTGACGAGAATCGGTTTGAAAAGCACGTCGCCAATTAGGGCCGGTGCCAATCGCCGAGCGGTGGACCGCATCTGGCTACTGCTGCGTGTTACCATGAGAGAAAAGGAGAGTCCTGAATAGAGTTGTAAAAAAAACCAAATGGAAAACTCGGGTGGTTTTATTTTAAAATAAAACCGATTTATTTTAAAAAAGTACGTTTTATTTTGAACTTTTTCAAAATCACCTCAGAACGTAATCTGGACCAAGTAGAGGGTATTCTAACGTGTGTAGGACGTATAAGTAGGCACAGCAGGAGCACTCTTGCATGATTTAATGCTCCTAAGCTTTCAAAACAAGCTTTTGAGGAGCATAAACCAGAGTGCAACATGTACATGTACACCATGTACGATGTGGACCATGTTCCGCATTCAACGACGTAGCAGTTCAGCTCGTTATTTACAGCGGAACTTGTGCCTGTCAAGATCTCACATGCACATGTAGCGCATAGCTTTGGCCGATCGCCAGCTGCAGTGAAGACACTTGATCACTTTGTCGACTTTCAGTTCACTTCTGGGTGGCTACTGCGCTATCAAAGTATCGAAGTATGACTGCAAATACATAGGCATCACTAATATTTGTGCAATGGGCGTCAAGCTACAAGCAAACATTGGCATATAATCCCCAAAAGTAGCGAAAAGTAACCAAAACAATAAAAAAAAGTTTTTTTTTTCACAGAAAAAAGACCGAGAGCCAGGTTTTTTTTAAAAAAAAGACCGAACTTTTTTAAAATAAAACCGGTTGAAAAAAAACCTTAACAACTCTAGTCCTGAAGCGTCGCGTTTCGCTCTCAACGGTTCGTGTGCGTGCGTGCGTGCGTGCGTGCGTGCGTGCGTGCGTGCGTGCGTGCGTGCGTGCGTGCGTGCGTGCGTGCGTGCGTGCGTGCGTGCGTCCGTGCGTGCGTGCGTGCGTGCGTGCGTCCGTGCGTGCGTGCGTGCGTGCGTGCGTGCGTGCGTGCGTGCGTGCGTGCGTGCGTGCGTGCGTCCGTGCGTGCGTGCGTGCGTGCGTGCGTGCGTGCGTGGGCAAAAATAAAGTGGTGGCTACATAGGTACGGTATCATGTACATATACACACTACTACTAACGAATAGTAGTACGTTTCAGCAACTATTAAGGGTAAATGAACCATTAAATGGGAAAAGAAGTGATCAAAATCGAAATCAGCAATTCCATTCGAAATTTTTAGGTTGAAAGTACAGAGCCCCCTCCAATAGTCTCCCGGGTAAGGCAAGGTTGAAAATATTTCGCGCTCCGGGGCACTATTGGAGGATTTATGGTACTTACCAAAGAGTGGAAAGCAGAGAGCTGACGCCTCTTGGAAGAGAATCTTTTCGAAAGTCGTAGGCAGGAAGAAGTCAAGGACGCGCTTGCGGCTGAGAGCGAACACAATCTGCGGATAGTTCATGGCAAAGAAGTACACGGCCATGACTTGAAACACCGCCTCCGTCGTTCGAATGTTCTCGTTCAGCTGATATTTCGCGCCCAGAGTCCCTCTAGGAAATAGAATGACTCGACCCGCAAATATTGTTGTGCACAACATGCGTTGCCCCCCCCCCCCATAAAGGTTGACTTCTCTTCTCAGTACAGACCTGGCTGAGTGGAACAATAGGTCGGCGACCATGGAGTTTCGCTTGGTCTTTCTGCTCCAGACGAGCACAATTCCAAAAGTGGCTAGCAGCGCCGTGCTGACGGTCACGTTGAACACGATGGGCATCGGCGAGTAGGTGTCGCCGATCAGAGAGGTCGTGAAGCTGCTGCAGTAAGGCACGCAGCCGCTGGCCGGGCTGGAACATGGCCGCTTCTGCAGCGCCTCTGCGAACGCAGTGGTCTTTGCCATGAGCGCCGCGGTCAGTGCCCACTAAAATGCGACGTCGTACTACTCCTCTATCGAGGGCATGCGTATGGCCTAGTGGTAGAGAATCGGCGTCTTGGCATCACGCTCGATTCTTGATGGATCCACTCTTCCACCAGATCGAGGACTTCCTTATCAATGGACTTTCTCGTGCTGTCGCTGCCCTAGATTACAGATCGCGTTCTTCCGAATGTCTTTGGCTAATTATGCGGCCCGAGAGACGGGAAGGTGTCACTGAGATGGGTATGCTGTATGGACTCCTGGCGTTGCACCTAATCCAACAACAACAACAGCTCCTCTATCGAGAGCCAGCCTCTATTCGAGAGCCAGCCAGACGCACTGGAAAAACGACCAGCGTTCCAATGAACACTTTGGAACGCCGCTTTTCGTAGCTCCGGAAGGCGACGCAGGCCCACAGACGCTCCACAGCGATGCCCATGAACGCGTAGATGAGAGCCAACGACGCGATGTAGGAGGGCAGCAGCAAGCGGCTGCACTCCGCTTGGCTCACGACTGAAGTCGACGGGCAGACTTTGTGGTTTACGCCTACTGCAGCATTGCAGTGGTGTAGGGCGCAGGAATGAGAAAGCTGCACTGATTTTGCCGCTTCCATTTGACAGAGTTGGAGGTGGGCCAGAGCCAGACTCACCAATCGCCTCGCAGTGGCCGGGCCGACGTCTCCAGAGGAAGCGCCGGGCGTTGGCCAGCTGGTAGAGGAGCTTGGCGCCGAACACCGCGCAGCTGCTGACGGCGGTCGAGCCGAGCGCGACCCTGAGGTGCGTGTGCACCGACTCCACGCCCACGAGCAGCCAGAGGAGCGCCGAGGTGGAGGAGAGCGCCAGCAGGTTGCACGCGACCGACGTCAGCTCCACCGAGCGCACGCCCGCGCTCTCCAGGTAGCGCTTGGACTCGGCGCAGAGCTCGGCCAGCCACGCGGACTCGGTGAAGTTCTCGTCGCCGCTGACGTTCCAAGTTGACGCCGTCGTAGTCATTTCCGCGAGCGGCAGCCGAGCAATAATAGGGCGCTTTCTATTGAATTTTCTCGTATGGGCGCCCAGTGTGCATTCTTGAAGGGTCTTCCTAGATTGGAAAGAGGAAGCGCTATTATTCGAGCTGCAGATGAGCATAGGGTTATGTAATTGGCTTGCCTGGTGTGAGGGTGGGGAGAGGGAGGTGGATGCGGACGAGGCAACAGTAGATCGCGTGGCCGCTACATTAGCTAATACATTGCAAGCTATACTATTGCGAGCTGGAGAGGAATCGGATGCGGCGCGGAATGCGCTACGCGCAGAACAAAAGCCTCGATAGGCAAGCTGGGTCGCAGTTGTCACGCTATGCGGTGTGGTCATGACGACTCGAGCCTCGAGCAGCAGACTAATGGATCCTATGGTTGCCCGAGCGACGATGGCGAGAGAGATATGTAGATAAGGGGCCGTCGAGGGAGGGTGGGATGTGGGCGAAAAAAAGGGAGCAGGTGAAAAAAAAAACTCGGAAGCGGGCGTGGTGGCGATGATGACTGACGCAGATATTGAATGTCGAGGCACAATCGCACACGTGAACACAATCGATGCAACCGTTCAACTGCGCTCCGCTGCAGCAGCAGCTGCGTTTTTGCTGACGTCCAGCGGTAGGTATGCATGGATTACGACATGCGCCAAACTATTGCACGTATAGACGCACCACCTGCAGGAGCGTTGCGGAGTCAGACTACGGAGTCAGGGGGAAAATGTCTGTAGTGGTGTAGTGGTAGTCTTTCCTCAGGATGGGTCGCACTGGTTCTACCGGTTATTCTCGGAGTGTTTTATATCAGAATGTTCGGGAGTTGGATTGGCGGAATTCTCTCTACGGAGATCTGTTTTACGGCCCAGGAGAGTATAGAGGAAAACTGCGCTGACCCATGCACGTACATATGTACGTGTGTCTCAACAAGTACCAGTGATAATTACATACCTGTGTTCTGTCTCCTACGCTATTCTAGTTGTGGTGACGACCGAGTTGCGATGAATATAGACGCAATCGCGAGCGGCTTCAGCTACAGCTGCACACGTGATCCAGATCCCACAAAAATAACACGGCCGTCGATTCTTCGCTTCGCCATGGCTTCTTCGCATGCAAATCCAAAGCAGTTACTGACACTGACAACATGCTTGTCCGAGACGTGCCCTGCCGACGCAATTTTCGTCTTAATAAGGTTGCAAACTTGGCAGCTGGCACTGAAAAAAACATGCAGATATATTTAGGCGAAGCACTACTGTTGACCTAATTTTGAGAATCGAAAAAGCGTGAATCGAAAAATTGTGTGCAAAATGCGTGCTAAAACAGAAAAAAATTTCATTTGGCGCAATCCCAACACATTGTGGAGGCGTACATTAGGCAATGTCAGACATTGGGGAAGGGCCAAGTGCAAATAACACTGCATCACACAGCGGCGTTCTTCACCCGCGAGGGTAGGTGGGCCGTTCACCTTCACCCCGCACGGATTTCGGGCCGAAGCCCTGGAACCGCCATCCATACCTGTAACCGGGTCTGGAAGAGTGGGGGGGGGAGAGGAGTAAATGGCCGAATTCTGGGGGGGGAGTGTCTGGAGCAAAAAGTGGGGGGTAGCTGGCCATTTTTTGAGTTAAACTGGTACGTTTTTGGTCAAAAATGGGTATAAATAGGGTCTAAACAGTGTTATTTAGCTGTTTTATGGTCATACAACACTGAAAAGCACTGAAATGCACCAACATTTACTTACTTTTATCGTTTTAGACTGAGTGAAAATCCCTTGGGAAAATTCTGGGGGGGAGGGTTGGGGGGGGGGGGTGTGGGGGTGAACAAATTCTGCGGGGCCCCCACCCCCCCCCACTTAAACGTATGGAACCGCCCTACACTGTGGGCAACGAGAGATCATCCTTTTGCTCACGGGGGTTTGTATAACTAGGGACCTCGGTGGAAGGGAGTTGAATCCCCGATCACGAGCGCGCCGAGCACGACGACTTTTCACTGAGCTACCCGCTCCCAACTCACCGAATGAGAGACTGGCAGTGGAATGTCTGAATCATAGTTGGAAACTTGAGATGAAAAGTTAAGCCAACTTTTACAAAATTGGAAAAAAATTGGGTGCAGCTGGCGCACTCAGCAGCATCTAAAGGAAATGGGGTCGGATTTTTGCGGTGTTGTTTCTCGTGTGTCACCACGCCGTGCCATGCTGCCCACGGTGGACATCAACGAAGACGAACGATGTGTAAAAGTCGTCGTTTGTAGTGGGTTGATGTTGATGGGATTTATGCAGATGCCACTGCTGCTGACCGCATTGAGGTTCTCTTGTACGCATAGCGTACAATACAGGTTCTCTAACAAACACACTACCCACCATTCCGAAGCACATACCTACATGTAGGTAATTCTATCCTATTGCAGTAAATGCGCTTTGTATCACACAGATCAGACCAGACAGATCAACACTAACCGACATCTACGGAGATAAAAGGAGCTTATTGAAAAGGAGTTTTTTACTTCAAAGGAGCAGAAAATCTTATTGAAAAGGAGCAGAAAATCATGTAGATGTAGCGTTTTTTTTTGTAGAGACCAAGAATCGTAACTTTGGTGGGACAGAAGAGGCGTAGGCGAGTACCTAGCGTAACTTGGAGACTGCTACTGCCTGCAATATTGCTCGCAGTACGCTCTGCGCATACGCTTGGACATCAGCAACAGCAAATACGGATTCATCCAAGCGTAGACGTCACCAGCGACACTCCTGAAACACTCTTGTGCGTTCTGCAGGCTATGGTAATTAACAGTTATCACAACGCACCATGCGGCAGCTCGCCACGGCCAACGCTGCTCTGCGTTGGGAAGCGCCGCCGCTACCATTAGCGCAATGTACACAAACTGCACCAAAAAAGTTGCGAAACCACAGAAGCACAACTTCAGTTCAGCAAGAACGCTTTGGTTCTGGACTGAGAACTGTTTGCGGTGGCTGAACAGATGCAGAACGGTCAGTGAATAGCACACCGTCGAGACCAACAGGCTCAGCATAATCAGCAGAGCTGTTTGAGCGTAGAATCTCCGCTAGAACATAATTTACATAATTCTTTTGTTTTTTTTTTCGCATTTGCTTACACGCACACCATGTGAGTGGCGGTTGCGTTCGAGCGCACAACCATCATTCCGGTTTCCAAGTCCTTGGTCCAGTAAAGTCGGCCACTCAAGACATAGTCGAGCGCAGTTGATAGGCTAACTGCGGAAATCAGCGCGTAAATCACCCACACGTACGTCGGTTTGAAGATCTGAATGACAATATTTTGGTGCGCTTTATAGTGAGGCCAATTCGCCCTGACCCTGTCGACTCTTGTGCGCGCGACGACCGCGCGCAGACGGTTGGCGGCCAGCACAGCGACGAGCATGTGCTGACAGTAAGACAGCGCGAGATGCGTCGCGTTCTTCTCCGGAGGCAGAACTTCTGATGCTATCCGACTCGACTGGACGGACCACCTGGGGCGGGGGGGGGGGGGTGCGGATGGCGTAGTGGTAGAGAATGCTCCTCTTTCGCGCACGGTTCTGGATTCGATTCCTGATGGATCCGCCAAAAAACGAGGCTTTCCCTATCCATGGATATACTTGTGCTGTCGCTGCTCTAGATTACAGATTTCGTTTGTTCTTCCAAATGTCCTTGGGGACCAGACAGGAAGGCGGCATGGAGATGGGTATGCATGCTATATGGGCCATTAACGACCTCCTAGTGCTGCCCCTAATCCAACAACAACAACAACAACAACAACAACAACAACAACAACACTTGAAGTATAAATCCACAACAACAACAACGACCACCTGGGAATCTTGACGCAGACGTAGGTGGAGACGAGCTGGGCGCAGTCCACCAGCCCCAGGGCGAGGCTCAGGCGAAAGAAAGATGAGTCGAAGGGCGACTTCTTGCGTAGTCGGAATAACAGGAGCAGAACGGATGCGTAGAGGGGCAGGGACACACCCGCCAAGGCTGCGGTGACCAAATCGACCGCTGCTGTAGACATACTCGGGGCCAACGTAGTAGGGTGGACGAGTATATACATACACAAAAAAATTTTGTGTATTTTTTTGTGTATTATATACGTATATACACATACACATATACATACACAAGCAAAATCCAATATACATATACATACACAAACATGATGGAATACACAAAGTTTGTGTATTTTACAGTTTGTGTATTTCTACTGTATTTTTATGGCAATTTTGAGAGGTGATTTGAGAGAGATATTTTTCAAAAATCGTATCGAGGCTTTGCGCAACTACTCTACATGTAAATCTATGTTCATTTGTTCATTGTTTGTTTGTTCTTCTGTTTTTTTTTCCACTATGGTCATGCACAGCTTCTCAAAGGACGCACATCTGCCGAGTGCCGAAACCACTCAACAGCATCATCGTGATTCCCAATAGCCATTGCAGCGTCATCGCGTGCGTGCGTGCGTGCGCGCGCGCGCGCGCGGGTGTACGTGCGTGCGCGCGCGCGGGTGTACGTGCGTGCGTGCGTATGGACTGCCCTCCTAAAGATTTGGCGTTGGCATGCATGATCTTAACTAACTACATAATTACTATTCTACCTTCTAATACTCCAACTTGTGTCTATTTTCCTCTCTCGTCTTGAGGGTGGTGGTAAAGGTAATGCAAATATGCGCGTACACTTCCCTTGAGAAGACACCTATGCGCGCTCACTACCTCGCTCCCAGCACCTCAATCATCAGCCACTGGAAGCAATTGCCATCCTGCATATGTTTTCGAAGAGAAGTTTAGCGTGATGAAGGAATGTAGCCACCCTACTGAGTGCAATTGCTCGTAATGTTAAAACGACTACAAGGTAGCACTGAGGCTATGACTCATATTGCACCTCTCCACAGTTCGTCCAGCTCGAGGAAATGGCAGGTTTAGCTACCTAGGTATAGTGACCTTGGGCTCTACGGGAGGATTTACGGATTCCCTGGTGATTCAAATCCGCTGTTGCTTACGAATATTTACGAATGTTTTGCACCTACGGTATACACAAAAAAATACACATACACAAACCAAAAAATATACGCATATACACAAAAAGTACACATACACAAAACACAAAAAAATTGTTTGTGTATATACATACACATACACATACACAAACTTTTTTCGATATCTCGTCCACTGTACAACGTAGGGTCCTGCGCTGCTGATGGCAGGGCTATAGGTCGAGCGTGAGCGTGTGGGCTGGTCGGTCGGCTGTGCGATTGGACTCAAATTGAGACAGCCCCAGGGAGGGTCGATCTCAGAGCGTTAAGGGCCGCTGGGCAAGACAGACGCACCTGTCGTCATTTTCCAGGGAGGAGAGGGCAGAAGCCCATTTGATGAAGCGAGAAACCAATCGGCTGTGGCGAGAGACCGGTGTTGATTTACACAAGCGCGGCAAATTGCAACTGCGTCATTCGGACACCTTGCGAATACCGGATGCTTGTTTGGATTTGCTCGGTCGAATTTGAAACGTTAGACGCGGTGCATACACAACAGATCGAATTGAGAAAACAGAAACACATGGCTCGTTGAGTTAGGCTGTGTACGAGACGAGCTATGTAGGCTATGTAATGCTAAGCAAGCAATGTAATGCAAATGCTAAGCAAGCAAGTACATTGCTACAGTACAATACCGCGTGTAGTGGCCAGGTTCCACTAATGAAGAGCTAAATTAAATTGAGCTGTGCAACGATTGTCTTCTCGGCAGCGCATTTATTGCACGAGCAGGATTTTCTGAGCAGTGAAAGCGGGTGATTCAACAAAAATACCTATCACAATTTACTACTTGGGTACAGACAGTACATGTACATATTTGATTGGAAAACTGAAGCAATACGCTACTGTTGGCGTAAACAAACCCGTAGAGGGTGTGACATACTCTTTTTTATTGATGTAACAAACTGATAACCATATCAAGAATCAACACTTGCACGTACTGCACCCATCATACACGCTATGGCCATCGGTGAAAGAATTGATCGAATCCAACTCTGTGCCTTGCAATTCTTCGATATACTGTATGCTTCGAGCGCCAAAAATGAATAAAATTTCATCCATAGGGTAAATCATCTACTAGGTGTATCTACATACATACCTACTATAGCTATCAACATTGTATTGCTTCCTTCCTTCCTTAAAGTCTGAACGTCACGTCCACCTTCTCCATAAGTGAAATGTCCAGAGGATAGTCAAAGTTGATCACGACATGCTCGGCCTTGGCCCCGCTCTCCGGTGCGTCGTCAGTGACCGCGGCCGCTCTGTCGACAAACGCACCGAAATGCTCCGAGTTCACCTCCACACGGCTGGCGCTTTTTACGCCCAACACTTCCAGTTTCCCCAACCGTGGCACGACCACAGTAATGCCCTAGAAGAAACAATTGAAATTTCGCTGGGAAGCTTGGTCATAATGTCAATATAATACCGTATATTCTCCACAACTGTGTCCCCTCCAATATCACCCCCTTCCCAATAGCGCCCCCGAGGGGAAACAACAGTATACCCTGGAGAACTGACTGTATGTATGTATCAGCATTACTATAATTTTATTGTTACAATTCGCCGTAATACCGTAAATCCTCCAATACAACCCCCCCTCCAATTGTGCCCCCCCCTCCAATAGTGCCCCCGGGTACGGCAAGGTTGAAATAATAGAGCCCCCCCCCCCCCTCCAACAGTGCCCCGGGGGGGAAGGGGTATGTTGTGCCATGTGCCTTTTATGGGCAAAAGTATAGTGGTAGGTACCTTTATATCGTGTATACACACTACTACTAACCAATAATCAGGGTGTACGCGTCAGCGTACAACCCTAATATGTGACCACTTCTCAATGCGGGTTTTTGAATTTTCGATCGCCTATAACTTTTGATTGCCTGAACGGATT
>JASAMY010002167.1:0-43772 GCA_030248085.1 Paralinhomoeus sp. GSCO2_6 | reverse complement strand
TTGACAGTTTGACAGTTTTTATTGGACAGTCCCAACACACCACGAGGGCGTAGACATTGCATGCAATGGGGAAAGGCCAATGCGCGAGAGAGAGCGAGACGAAACGGCTACGAACAGTCACAAAGAGCCAGGCTCAGTTAAAGCGCGCTCGTATCTACGGATGGCGACACATTCTTATCGATCAAGTGAGTCCACAGTTCGCTACTACCAATGTAATCTACAAAAGTTTGCAAGCGACCCGACACAATCACATCTGGAAGGACGTTCCATAGCTTGCTACTGGCGTAAAGGAACTGAGATCGGATTGTTACTGTGGATGAGTTCAAAGAAACCGCGCAAGTATTTGTAAGGCGAGAACTGCGTCAGTTTGCACAGGCGGGAAGGGCGTCTCGCGGAATGAAGTGCAACCGCCAGTACAGTTTGAAGAACAACGACAGTCGCAGTCTCCACGCGCGCTTCCAGATGGGTTCCCAATTTAAACACGCCAAGAGGTCGTCATAGGATCGGCGGAAGTCATTAGTACAGTAACGTGCCATCATGCGGTTAACCTTCTCCAGGGAGAGCAGACCTACTTTGGTGTGGGGCAGCCAAACTTCTACGGCGTACAGTAAGGCGGGAATAATGCATGTAAAGTACACCTTTGACATGACAGAGATCGGAGCCTTATTTCGGAAAACGCGGTTCAGAACACCGATGGCTCTGCGCGCCTTGGTAGTTGTAATTTGGATATGTGGCGCATATGAAAGGCGACGGTCTAGCTGGACTCCTAGGTACCGTACTTCGCGAACAGTCTCAACCGCCTCACCAGAGAGCGTCAGGGGGGCGGCCAAACGCGGCGGGACAGCGTGCAAGCCGAAAACCATAACCTTCACTTTTGGCGGGTTCAGCTCGAGGTGAATTGACGAGAAGTGGTCCTGGATCTTATCCACGTCTGACTGAACGACCTCCTCGCAGGTGCTGTTTGTAGTGTTCTTCTCTTCCTTCTTGCACTAGACAGAGAAATAACTACTATAACCGAACTCTCTATTCGCAGTACAATGCAACAGTTGTACGAGTTGTCGGTACTATCACTATGCATCCAGTTTCCGGTCAGTGCGTTATTCGCATGTCGTCTTCTGCATATACTGCACTGTTCTTGATCGGCTTGTAATAGACTAGATCGTCGGCAAAGAACTTTGAGGACGAGTCCACAGCCAGCAACGGACGGAGGGCGGTGGCGTAGCTGTTGATATAGGCCAGGAAGAGAAAGGGCCCGAGTGTAGATCCTTGTGGGATAGAGTGGCTGACAGAGGAGCAGCTGCCGACCCGGACGGAAAAGCGCCGTCCACTCAAATAGCCGTTTAACCAGCGAACTAGGTAATCTGGCACATCAAACTCGGTCAGCAGCTTCTCCAGCAGCACTGTGTGGTTACATGTGTCAAAGGCCCGCTTGACATCAAAGAAGACGGCCGCCACCTTCTTGTGACTGCCAACAAGGGTGGCAATCGAATGAGTGACGTCGGTCAAACAGTCCACAGTGGAGCGACCACTCCGAAAACCGTATTGGTCGTCGCTAAGGTGTGGAGCGACGTGAACGCGTAGCCGAGCCAGCACAACCCTCTCGAGGACCTTGGACACCGCTGGTAGAAGGGCGATAGGACGGTAGTCGCTGGTCGTAGTCGGCGAAGGAACTTTCGGCACCGGAGTGACAGTCGCACACTTCCAGGGCAGTGGAATGCCGCCCTCAGCGAGGCAGCGGTCGTAAAGAGCCGCCAAGGAAGGCGCGAGAACAGTCGAGCAGCCCTTGAGGAGGGCGGCAGCGATGCCGTCCTGCGCCGTCGCCTTGCGAGCGCAGAGCCTACTCAGTTCCCACTCCACTTGGGCCACTGAGCAGGGAGGAGGGTGGGCATCATGTCCACAGACGTAGCGTAGTCGCGCGGAGGGGGTGACGGTTGTACGGTTCCAAACGGTGTTAAAGCGGTCGGCCAGGGCCTCGGCCTGATGGGCAGCAGTTGAGACAGTCTGGCCCTCGTGCTGCAGAGGCGGCATGTCCTGCCTCCCTTTGCCTGTCAGCAGCCGTACAGTCGACCAAAACTGCCCCACGGTCTCGCAGTCGTCCAGCAGAGAGCGGACATAGAGGCGGTGGGAGACGGCTATCTCTTTCTTGGTTTTCTTGCGTAGCCTACTGAAGGCTGCGTAAAGGTGCTGATCATTTCTGGAGGCGTTCCAGGCGCGCCAGGCGATCTTCTTGTGCTGTAACAGTAGGTACAGTTTGGCGGACATCCAGTCCGGCTGCCGCGCAGGCCGAGGTCGCTGACTGGGCACCAACTGGCTGACGATACGGACGACGGCAGCGCGCCACATATCCCATGCCGTATCCACGGAGGGGGCGGCAAGGACTGCCGCTAGCAGCCCACCTTCCGCCAGCGCTCGGCGCAGTGACGGCCAGTCGGCTCGCCTGTAGTTAGGCCGAGGCTCCCCCCGGGCGGAAGGGAGGTGGCCTGGCGGACGAAGGCAGGGTAGGGACGCTCGGACGCACGCATGTTCCTTTTCCACAGGGGGAAGGAAAGTCACAGTGCAGCCCGCCGCAATGGCGCCGCCAGCAAAGAGCAGATCAATAGCGCGGTCCTTATGTGTGGCAGAGTGAACAAACTGATGAAGGCCGTGGAGGGAGGCGAGGCGGAGCAGTGACTCAGCCTCAGGGCGGCGGCAGTCGAGGTTGAAGTCGCCGCCCAGGACCAGGCGGTCCACCTTGTCCTCGAGGGCGGCCAGCACCTCTCCCAGGGAGTCAACGAAGCCGACAGAGGCAACTGCTGGCGGCTTGTAGGTGGAGGCAACGACCAAATTCGACCCAGCACCAAAGGAGAATTGGACCGCGACGATCTCGATGTCGGTGGCTGATAGTTGGAGCTGTTGGGGATTGAATTCCTTGCGTACATAGACTGCCACACCGCCACCATTAGCCGTGCGATCCTTGCGGAAGAGCCAGTAGTTTGCTAATTCAACATCCAGATTAAGGGTTGAGTGGCCAAGTTTCGTCTCTTGCAGTAGGATAGCAGCTGGCTTCTCAGAGGAGGCGAGTGCGCGAACATCAAGCAACTTGCCGCGCAGAGAATTCACGTTGCAGGAAAGAATGGCGGCCATTTTGATAAGAGTTATAACGCGCATAGTTGACACAACAGCCCGCCTCGCTGCGTAGCAAGGCGGGGGAGGGAGGGGACTTTTTCTTGTGCGCAAAAGAGAAAGGGCGCGAGTGAGAAAGGAGCGCGAGTGAGAAAGGGCGCGAGTGAGAAAGCGGCGCGAGTGAGAAAGGGCGCGAGTGAGAAAGGGCGCGAGTGAGAAAGGAGCTCCGAGACGAGCTCCGTCGGCGACGGACGACTGACTGTGGTCGAAGAATTGTCAGCAGTGCTCTGCGTTGTGTTCAGCGGCACTGGCTCTTCAAAAAATACCGACTTCTTTACGGTGCGCTTTGACATGTTCTTCTCGTTGCCTCTGCCGCTGGTTGAGTGGTGCACTTTGCCCTCAACCTGACCGACGTCGACGCGCCTCGTGGTGTCTCTGCGGCGCTCCTCTGGGGTGTTGGGAGCGGGCTGAATCGCGTCGGGGTTGTCACGCAGAGAGGCTGCTATGGTCGCGCCAACTCTGCTTTCTCTCGTCTGGATCATGTTTATGGCGTATTCAGCGCCTGGACCACCGAGACCGTGTAAGTCGCGGACGGCGCTGTGCAAAGAGTTGAGGGTCTGGGTCACGTGCCCCTGGTTGGCAGCACCGTTCTCTTGCCGCGCCGTTGCTGGCGGCTGACTGGACCCGACCGGCGGTCTCTGTTCGACCCACGGACGGACATCGGGTGGGTGATTGCCTGGGCCCGATTTCAACACGTCATGAACTTGCCAATTGAGTAATGATAATTATGATTTTCCACGTTCCGGTTTCAGCGCCATCTATTACTATGACTATTACTATTACTATTACTATGACTGGCCTACCGTAGTTCCAAAAGGGCACATCACTGGCCCGTTTCAGCAAGTGATGCGCAATATTAGTGGTAATGGAGTAATAAAACGTTACAATGGCCAGTTTTATCACTCGAAATTTTTGTGATGAACCTTTATGAAATGGCTAAAATCACTTAAAATTGAACAAAAGCAACCTTGAAATAACATTTTCTAATGCCAAAGATGAGACAGACGAGCCCAAAGCTAATCTTTTTCGGCTGCACCGCGTTTTTTCAAGAAGGGAATTTTCAGTAAAGATTCTGATTGCCGGTGCCGACAGCCGCAGGCGGGCTCGCTTCGACTCGTCGGCGGCCTCGGCGACCGCGGGCGTTTGTCGACAGACGGGCTCGTTTCGACTCGTCGCCGCAGGCGGGCTCGCTTCGACTCGTCGGCGGCCTCGGCGACCGCGGGCGTTTGTCGACAGGCGGGCTCGCTTCGACTCGTCGGCGGCCTTGGCGACCGCGGACGTTTGTCGACAGGCGGGCTCGCTTCGACTCGTCGGCGGCCTCGGCGACCGCGGGCGTTTGTCGACAGGCGGGCTCGCTTCGACTCGTCGGCGGCCTTGGCAACCGCGGACGTTTGTCGACAGGCGGGCTCGTTTCGACTCGTCTCGCGTCGCGGCAGCTCGGTGACGGTACGACAGCGAATTACGAAGAGCCGTGTTTAGGCTGTCTCGTGTTGGAGTACTCAAACGGGCTGAGCAAATCCGCGCAAGCCGAGTTTTATTTGTCCGGTAAAAACGTGTCATTGGGCCTCTGTCATGCGTTCACTAGCCGACATTTTTTTCAGACAAAAATAAACATACATATTTTTACTCGAAACTTTAAAAGCGCGCTTGGGTCCTGACGCGATTTTAGCTTCGGGTCTTGGCACGATTGTAAAGTTCATTACTCCAACCCCAATTCGGTGCTGAAACCGAAATGCATTACAGTTGAAGTAATAGTCATAATATTCATTATCCATGATCATGAAGTTTCATCACGTGTTGAAACCGGGCCCTGGTGGTGGGGCGCCAAATTGCTGCTGCTGGAAGTGTTGAGGGGGTGGTCCTCTGGGTTGATGGCTTTGTGGTTGAAACTGTTGCCACTGGTTGTTGTTGAACGGTCGCTGCTGGTTGTATTGGGGGAATAAAAGAAGAAGTGAAGGCTAAATGAACACCGCTTCAAATGGGTGAAGCCGAAATGCCTAAAACGATCACCAATAAATTAGCGAGTACCATATTTTGAAATTACAACATTTCCATCTGACCGAGCTAATTCTTGTTTCGGGGCTCATTTGTAGACAAGAATTAGCTCCCCACAGAGTCGCCCCATCTTCAGTACAAGGCTCTGTGGGTTGGGTACTTACGCGCGTGGTGAATCCAAATGAGAACCAACCTGTTTCCTCATCGTCCCTGGCGCCTGGTCGTTTTGGGTGGCAGAACCAGTGGAAGACAGGGTACCCACATGCGGGAAGTGCTAATTAGCTGGCCACCGAATCGATGCTGCTAGCCATAAAGCCAGGTGACACTGACACCACGGGGCCAGTGCTTACAAGTACCAATTCAAATGGCGTGTAAGGCTCCCGATTCCCGAAAATGCCTTACCGTTACCGTAGTACTATACAGACGCAATTCCCCAAAGGCAATGGAGAAAACGGTAAGAGGAAACAACGACAAGAGGGTATGGTATAAAGCAAACTTTGTTACGACTATGGATAAACAAACAAAATTCTATGACTATGCTGCGCCCAGTGAAGACACCAGACTATCCAAAAATTTAATAGTTGCTGAACGATTGGGGAATCCGAAGCTGAACACCACAATGGAGCGTACCTTCCTGAGAATGAAAGCACGCAATTAACGATGAATGCCTTGGAGAACCCCCTTCCCAAATAGGTGTTAATCAATTCAATTGTTCGATCCATGAATGCTGCTTTAAAGTTGCAGATCCGTCCGATTCTAATGAGCTGACTAATGATAACCCCCTTATGCAGACTCATAGGGACATTGCTATCTATAAAGCCATATCTGACAACCTCAAAGTTGAACAGGTCAGTCTTTTGAAACACTGATGTATCCACCCCATTACATTCATTGACCCTAATGTTGAGGTCCAAAAATGGTACACTGGTGCCTTCCGCTGTGATCTCCAAGTTCAGTGAGTCATGGTATATCTGTTTCATAAGTGGGTCTATATCTGTCAGATTCAAAACCAGGAGATCGTCCACATACCGAAAAGCAATGCAACTACTATGCCTCTTGGTTTTGCAAAAATTAAATTCCATCATACTAAGCGTCAAGTCTGCCAGAAGGGGAGATGCATTACCTCCCATGGGGACCCCCTTGATCTGCTTAAATGGAATACCTGCAAACACGACATATGTCTCTTGTAATACTGTGCTAATCAAGTCTTTAATCTCCCAACGGTTAAAGCAAGGCTGAGTTGCACGGACTGCAGAGAATTTGCAAAAACCGTTGCTGCCAATGGTGACGTATTCACGGTTCGAACTGTTAAAGCACATGTCCACCAATTGAAATACATTGCGCAATATAATGTCATGCGGCAGATTTGTGAACAACGTCGCGAAGTCCGCAGTTACCATATGCCTGATATTTTTCCTCCTATGCAAATCTTGAACGACTTTATGCGAATTGTTGACCGACCAATAACACCTGGCACCACCCCTATCGACTATGACTCTACAGTAATTGCACAAAAATCTCTTGAGATGCTTAAGAATATGCAACAAGAGAACAGACAATGGTCTAACCGAGCTCTGCTTGGCACCTGCTATAAAGCGAAATTTAAACGGGTTCTTGTGCAATTTAGCTGTAGCAAAAATTCGAGGCAGCACGTCGTTTTTATCGAGTGCTTTCTGGCCAAACGAAGCAAGCATAGCTCTATGTCTAGCTAGAATGGCTGAGGAATCAAGCTGATGCGGTTTGTAGATATCATTGCCCAACACAGAAATGGAGCCACCCTTTATGCTTATGCCTAGCTCATTGCAAAAGCTTGATAAATATAGGCCTTTGCAGATAAACACGTAATTATTACCAGCTTTATCTGCAGGAACAATAACGTACTTGTCGTGTATAGCCCTTAAGTCCCTGCACAACCGCTTATACTGCTCCATATCAGAACCCCCCTCTGGGTCTGTATGGTCGATTACTGTGGAAGTTGGCTGTTCCGAATTGGTTGTTGTTGCCAGCCGCTTGAGGTTGTTGCGGCTGACTTCTATTCTGCTGGGTGGCCTCGTCGCCGTTTTCCCCAGTGGTCGTAGTGTAATACTTGTCAACCCAGTGACAAAACGTCTCAAACGGCTTGTCTTTGGTCAGCTCGTCGAGCAGCAATCGCTGAGGGTTTTGGAGCCAACTGGCTCTTATTTTGTTTCTGACCGCCTTTTCGATGTCCTCGGGCCGCATGTGTGGATATACTTCCTGGTATGCGGCCTTCTGCGAGAGCGCAAAGCTCCACGCGTCCATGTCTGCTCTGTCCCACTTTGCGATCGTCACCTTCGACTGCTGCCTTTCTTCGGAGCCCTGCGGGTCGAAGGTGGTCAAGAGCACCCGCTTTGCCTCTTCGTACGTCACGGTAGGTGTTGCTTTGGTGTACAGCTCAAAGATCGTCTTTGCTCTTTCTTGCAGCAGCAACCGCATCTTCATCAGTTTCTGTTGGTCAGTCGCGTTGCCGAACTGACTGAAGTACGCGTCGAGCAGGTCCAGGTAGTCGCGTATGCCTTCCGGCCCTTCTGTTCCTTTCAGGGGGATGGTGAAATCGGAGGGCGGCAGCATTCCCATGGCGAACTGCAAATTTGGAATGCCCGCTAAGACGATCTGCTGCTGCGGCGCGTTCTGGGAGCGTGTGGGAGTTTGTTGGCTGCGACTGCGGAGAGGCGGTGTCGCTGTCTCCATTTACTGTGGCTCTGCCGCCCGACGTCATTTGCGTCGGCAGCTGCGCGGCGCACGGAGTCGGCGCGTACTGTGGTTCTCCGTGAGCTGCGCCTGCGTCGTGTGCTCCTGCTGCCTGTACTCTTGGTGCTGCGGTCTGTCCTGGGCGACTGGGTGCGGTGTGAGGCACTCGCGTGGCGGTTGATATGCCATGCCCCTGGCGGCTGCGTATGCGTCTCCCGTCGGCTGCGCCGGCGCCTGTCTCTGCCGACCGTCGCTCGAGCGGGGCGACGGCGCTGGCGGCTGCGTCTGCGCGGCGGGCCGCTGATTGGCCGGCTCGCAGTGCGTCGCTGTCTGCGTCGGCTGCTGCTGCCGCTGAGTGGGCTGGCCGTGCGTGTCGGCGACGGCGTATCGACTTCTGCTTGACTGTCTGTGGTGTACGGCTGCCTGTCTGAATGTCATGCCCTCGCGCAACCGCGCGATTTCCTTGTCTAACTGTCCGACTTGGTTGACGCACTCCTGTCGAATTTCAGAGCTGCGTTCGAGTTCGGCCAAGCGCGCTGTCGACTGCCCGCCCTGCGCGTCCAAGACGCTGGCCAGCGCGAGTGCCGAACCGGCCATGAAGACTTGCAGTTGCGTGTTGCGTTCGGCTATCACTGCGTTCAGGAGTCTTTCTCCGGCTGTGTCACCATTCGCGGCGTCGTTCTCCTGTCGACGGTCACTGTTCGTGTGCCGTTCTCTCTGCTCTCTGTGCTGGGTGTCACTGCGCGGCGGAGCGCCGCCGCTCGCGTGCTGTCGGCTCTGCTGCCGACTCGGCGCTGCGTCGTCTACGTTTGCCTGTGACGCGCCGCGATAGCCGTCGGCGTGCTGCATGTCTACTTCTCTCGTCTGACTGTCGAACGCGACTCTGCGGACTCTCCGAGTCTACGCTCACTGCGGGGTCCGTCTCGTTCAATAGGTCGAACGCCCCGCGCCACGGCTGCTCCGATCTCAGTACGAGAGGTGGGGGCTGTCCTCCACTCAGTGTTTGGTACTCTTTGATGGTTTGGTTATACTCGCCCGTGCAGTGCGCGATCAAGGCGAGCGTGTTGCGTCGCTCGAATAAAATTCCTCTGGTGATGTCGTTTTTGGCCTCGCTGCTGTAGGCGCCATTCATGACACTGTCGCGGAACGCGCGCAGCTCGGCGGCTTTCTTCCTGCACTGGTTCAGCTGCTCGGCGACTCGCTCGAGCGTCTGCTCGAGCTGATTGAGGTGCATCAGCTGGAGCTCGTCGACATTCTCCGCGTCCGTCAGCTCGTTACTCGTGCCGTGCTCGGCCGGCGTTTCAGCGCGGCTGCGGCTCTCCGTCTCGTCGGTGACTGCTACGAGCGCGTCTGCAGTGGCCGACTGCGCGTCGCCCTGCTCGTGTTGTCGGTTGTACGTGCGGCTGCCCGGCCTCTTGCCATACTTCTCCTGCAGCCGCTCGGCGGCGGGCTTCATGCTGTCTTTGAGCAAGCCGTCTACGTCGATGTTGTTCTGCACAATGTAGTTGTACAGCTTGTGCATGTCGTCTGACGGCCGTCTGGGCGGGTTCTTTTTCAGAACGCACTGCCGACAGATGCCGAATCGAAACGCGAAGGCGAACGGCTGCTGCCCCACTGTGGCGAACGGGTCGCTTCTGACCAGCTGGAGGCACGTACTGTGGCACTCGCGGTCGCAGCATCTGCCGCTCAAGCAAGGCAATTTCGACACTCCCTCCTTGTGGTTCAACTGCTCGACGTCGGTCCACGCCTCGTTACAGATAAAACAGTGCGTCGCGGCGTCCACGTATTCTGCCGTGTTCGTGTCGGCGGCGGGCGCGTCTTTGGGCGCGCTGTGTGTGGTCGACGCGGGCGGTGCGCGCTGGTCCGCGCTGCTGCTCATCGCGTGAGGGGGGTTGTGACGACGAGAGGGAAGTGTGTGTTGTGGAGCTCGCCGGCTCTCCATCAGCGGTTTAAGACGGCTGTGATACAGGGGATGGGGTGTGGAGCTCGCCGGCTCTCCGTCAGCGGTTTAAGACGGCTGTGATACAGGGGGTACGGAGCTCGCCGGCTCTCCGTCAGCGGTTTAAGACGGCTGTGAAAGAGGGGGAATGGAGCTCGCCGGCTCTCCGTCAGCGGTTTAAGACGGCTGTGAAAGAGAGGGAATGGAGCTCGCCGGCTCTCCGTCAGCGGTTTAAGACGGCTGTGAAAGAGGGGGAATGGAGCTCGCCGGCTCTCCGTCAGCGGTTTAAGACGGCTGTGATAGGGGATGTGGAGCTCGCCAGCTCTCCGTCAGCAGTTTAAGACGGCTGTGATAAGGGATGTGGAGCTCGCCGGCTCTCCGTCAGCGGTTTAAGACGGCTGTGAAAGAGGGGGTCTGGGGCTCTAGCTGCACGCTCCGCCGCGTGGGGTGCCCGGGTCCTCGAGTGGAGCCTCGGCCGACACCGTCGCGTTCGGCGGCGTGCCTGAATTCAAAAAGATTTTTGGTTGACTGGGGCCGCGTCACCGTCCGTCCGTCGGCGGCCGACAATCACTGCGACTCGCTCGCCTTGTCCAACGGCCCGAGGCGCTCCATGCAAAAGGCTCTTTCTCAGCCGCCGCTGTGCACGCGACGCCGGCGACGCCCCAACTTGGCGGCGCCGGCGGTAAATCGATAGCCGCGCGCAGTAGCGGCGCACGCAGCGCAGCCGGAGCGCCTTACAGCCAGACGGCGGCCCTCTCAGTCTCGCAAGAGCTGTCCCTCACCCCACCACAAAATAGAAGCAAGCAGCGCGCCAGCCGCGGCTCGCCTACCGGCCGCCGCGGGTTGCCGCACATTACGAAGCAGTGCGTTGCGCGCGTTGCGCAGATGTCGGCAGCCACGTCCGAGAAGACCGCCACGATGATGGCTGGTCTGGACGCGAAACTTTCGGAGCTGCTGTATCTCGCCACGAGCGCGCAAGATGTCGTCGACACGCGCCTCGACGATTTTGGGCGCTGGCTAAGCGCCGTCGAAACTGCGGCCCTGACGGCTCCCGGGAAGCGCGTCGTCGCCTACGCGGCTGACCGACCGTCCTTGTCTGTCTGCGAGCAGGCAGCCCGCGTCGACGACCGTCCGTCGATGCACGCCGTGTGTGGCGGCTCCTACCCACAGTGCCGGTCGACCGCAGTCTCGCAAGCGTCGACACGCGCCCCAGCAGTGCGCGCTAGCGAAACCCGGCTGCTCTGCGCTGACGGCGCCGCCGTCAGTACACTGTAGGGCCGTCGGCAGCGCGCCGACAGCCGTTCCGCCGTCTTCCTCAACCGTTTGGGATTCTTTTTGGTTGCGACCGGACGTTTTTGCAGCTTCTGTCGGCTTCGGCCCGGGTGCCTCGTCGTTGGGCGCTTTCGCCCTTGCACTGGATCGTCTTCTCATCTAGGTGTGCGGGTGGCCTACGCCGAGTACAATGGCCCGTCTTGATTGTAGCGCACTGTATCCGCACGCCCGTTCCCGGCTGCGCGACGGCGTCCGCCTCGCGCACATGCGCGCCTGTGGTTGAAAAAGGACCGCAGGTCTTCTGGAGCGGTGGCTGGGAGTAGAGCAGACGCAAACAGAGCACAACAAAAAAATATATCAGGGTGTACGCGGCAGCGTACAACCCTAATATGTGACGACTTCTGCAATGCGGCTTTTTGAATTTTCAGTCGCTCATCACTCTTGATTGCCTGAACGGACTGTGGCGAATGATAGCTCAAAAGAACCGCCTTCTAGACCGGAATCGAATAAGCCGTCCCGCGTTTCGGTACTCGAGCGTATTAACACGAAACTTCCGAAAATGTTCCGAAAAAGTGGTGTTTTTTTTTCTGTTCTGCACACACTTTTTGGGGCGCCGCTCTGGAACGCCTCAGTCGATTGGGACAAAACTTGGCGTGAGCACGCGGTATATGATGGCAACTTTGTGACCGCAAGAAAAATTTATCTAGGTGCTACGGATCTAGAGTTAAGGCCGATTTAGTAATTTTTTGGAACATAGTCGTTTTTTTTTGGCCAAAATGCGACAAGAGTAAAAGTCGAAAAAAAGCCGAGTAAACCCCCAAATGTTATTTGATTTCCGTAAACAGCTTTACAAAGAAAGTCTAAGACGCTTGCATGACATTTGAAATTCTCACCACATAATGAGATATTGGCAACCAAAATTTCGCAAATTTCGACCAAAAAAACTTTGTCAGCTATAGGCGCTTCAACCGTTTGTGGCAGAGCTGTTCTGCAATGACGAAAGTTAATCGTCCGGACCTGGAATAGGTTGCTTTCGACAAATGGCAGCGCTCCTATGCCCATGTCTCGGTCGGCCCCCTTTGAAATGCCATTTTTTGGGTGTTTTGTCCCAAAAGTTTGTCAGCTATAGGCGCTTCAACCGTTTGTCATACAGCTGTGCTGTAATGATGAAAGTTACTCGTCTGGACCTGGAATAGGTCACTTTCGAGAATGGGAGCGCTCCGATTTCCATGTTTCGCAGCTCGACCCTCTTGGCGCACCCCCATTTTGGGCAAAATTTGGAACTATGATCGTGCATTATTTTTCATTTCCTGAACGAATTCTGGCGCGTGATAGCTCAAAAGAAGCGCATTCAAAGGGGGAATCGATTAAGTCATAACACGCTTCCATACGCTTGTGCATTCCCGAGAAGTTTTTGGAGATGGCAGGACCCACTCTACATAACAAGCTTCTTGGTTCGTCGCCCATTCGCGCCTGCATCAATTGGACGGAAACCTCGCAGGCATCTATGCTCCACATCAAAAAATGAAATCGCCGGAGGGACTCTTGCTACATGACAGCTATGGTTTACTGGGCACATTTTTCTTTTTACCATGTTCCCTAAATCAAGAGGCCGCTGGTTCGAATCCCAGTAACGCCTGCCTGTGCCTTTGCACGTGTCCCCTTGGAAAACCCATCAGCGTTGCTTTACTGCAGTGTCTCGTCTCCAGTCCATTCCACATTTTTTGTCTCTTTTCTAGGTTCTTTTACCAGAATTTTGGTAATTTTTTGGGCTAGAAAAAATATTTATAGACGAATGCTCGCTACAGCCCCTGATACATGAAAATGACACATCTGCACACCCGCACGCACGCGCGCGCACGCACGCACGCACGCACGCACGCACGCACGCACGCACGCACGCACACACGCACGCACGCACAATGTGTACAGTGGTACACGCTTTTCATAAGCTTTATGGTGCAACACTGAGCATGCGTCCGTTCTGGTCTGCTGCTGTGGGTTTGTATGTGTGTGCGTGCGTGAGTTTTTGATTAATCTTTCTTTTACGAAAAAACACTGTATTAAGGAAAATTTTGCGGGTGGCTGCAAAAACAGGAGAATATGTGACGCTCCTTCAGGCCCAGTTTGAAAAAACGCGGTATTAAAAGTAGCCACTTCATCAGATGATCAACTTCAGTTTGGACAAACCGTGTATAATCGAACCAAGCGCAGCAACACGTCACATATTCGGCGTTTGTTGTGCGAGCCATCGCACACAGCCACAACACTACCACTATCAATCCACCCTCACAAACTCTTTCATCTCTCTGACGATGCGCATTCTCTGACGATTCATTAGGCATCGTATGGATGGACAGGGCACACAGCCAAAGATTCTGCATAAATAATTTCGCTACCCTGCCCATCTTAAATTTTTAATATGTGGCTTGCCCTTACAGTAAGTGATATGCACCATCAATTCACGATCTTGAGTACCAAGTACATTGTATGCCCTACAATCAATCTTCGATTCTCGTTCATCTTTGTTCCGCTTCTGTTAGCCTGTGCCTATGGACGGACGTAGAGTTGTTAAGGTTTTTTTTCAACCGGTTTTATTTTAAAAAAGTTCGGTCTTTTTTAAAAAAAAAACCTGGCTCTCGGTCTTTTTTCTGTGAAAAAAAACCTCTTTTTTTATTGTTTTGGTTACTTTTCGCTACTTTTGGGGATTATATGCCAATGTTTGCTTGTAGCTTGACGCCCATTGCACAAATATTAGTGATGCCTGTGTATTTGCAGTCATACTTCGATACTTTGATAGCGCAGTAGCCACCAGAAGTGAACTGAAAGTCGACAAAGTGATCAAGTGTCTTCACTGCAGCTGGTTATCGGCCAAAGCTATGCGCTACATGTGCATGTGAGATCTTGACAGGCACAAGTTCCGCTGTAAATATCGAGCTGAACTGCTACGTCGTTGAATGCGGAACATGGTCCACATCGTACATGGTGTACATGTACATGTTGCACTCTGGTTTATGCTCCTCAAAGCTTGTTTTGAAAGCTTAGGAGCATTAAATCATGCAAGAGTGCTCCTGCTGTGCCTACTTATACGTCCTACACACGTTAGAATACCCTCTACTTGGTCCAGATTACGTTCTGAGGTGATTTTGAAAAAGTTCAAAATAAAACGTACTTTTTTAAAATAAATCGGTTTTATTTTAAAATAAAACCACCCGAGTTTTCCATTTGGTTTTTTTTACAACTCTAGACGGACGGAACTGCCATCTGTAGACGTCCAGTCAAGGATAAGGCCCGCTCTCGTCTCTGAGTCCAAGGAATGAAAGGCCTCGGTCCTCATGCAGCCTGGACTGCCTTTCCAGTGATCCAAGCGAGCACAACAAACGCCGAATATGTGACGTGTTGCTGCGCTTGGTTCGATTATACACGGTTTGTCCAAACTGAAGTTGATCATCTGATGAAGTGGCTACTTTTAATACCGCGTTTTTTCAAACTGGGCCTAAAGGAGCGTCACATATTCTCCTTTTTTTGCAGCCACCTGCAAAATTTTCCTTAATAAAAAGTCGGCGCGGATACGAAGACGCAATGAAACTGGTAAAAGCGGGTAGGAGAACATCTGAAGGAGAGGACGACCACCGGCAGGCAAGGCTCGTCTGGAGAAAGACCACCGGCAAGGCTTGTCTGGAGAAAGACCAAGGTAGAGCGAGCGAACGCAGCAGCAGCGGTCGGCAAGTGAGTGTGTGCGTGCGTGTTCGTGTGTGTGTTTGTAGGTGCGTGCGTGGTGTGCGGCGAGCCGCCTCCCGACCCTTGGGGCGAGCGCCCGGTCGAGCGTGTGGCGAGGACCCTGCTCTGGTGGACGGTTCTTGCAAGCGCCGCGACTCTTCTGCATGCGCAGCATGCCGGAGAAAGACCATGCAATACGCGAAGTCACTCGAGCACGAGGAAACGCACCCGTATGCCGCAGCTGCGCTCGTCTGCGTTGGCGCTGTGCGCGCCGCTTCGTCGCTCAGCCTTAGGTCACCCAGTCAAGACAGCCGGTCTGGTCAAGGAGCCAATCAGCGACGCCCACGCCTGCCCCGCCCCTCCCGCTCGACTGCGCGCCGCTCAAGCCAGCCGCCGCCGAGAGAAGCCGTCATTCGAGTGCAGTCGATTCGTGTGGTTTTCGTAGTGTTTCGTTTTTTTCCTCTGTGCTTTTCGCCGAGTTTCGTCCAGTCGTCTTGCGTCAGTGACGCCTGCTCGGTGTCGGTGGCGCCTGCCGTGCCCCCGTGCACGGCCAGGAAATACAGGCGTCTCCCTCCCATTGTAGTATCCACACTGTATTCGTACACACGCGCGCACACAGTTACGTAAGGGGGCTTAGGTTCGCTCTGCCTAAGTGCGTCACCAGTGTCGACCGCGTCGCGGCGGCACTCTTCTCTCTAGCGTAGGTGTCGCGGCTGGCGAATCACTCCGACCCTCGTCCGTGCGTCCCGAAGGAAAGGACCTGCGACCGCCGCTTGAGCTCAGACGCCGTGCTGTAGGCGGACCTCCGCTGCAGTAGCGGAACGGTAGAGTGGTGCAGTTTCGCGTATCTTTTGCAGGGGGTTGGGTTGGTGTTGGAAAAAAGTGAGGGGACGGTAACCTCTCCCCAAGTTACAGGTAAAGAACGAACGTTCTCGGTAGAGAACGAAACGGGCCTGGATATTCAGGCCCGGCCTGGCCCGCCAACCACCCAGGCCAGGCCCGACCTGGTTGGCGCATTCATTTGGTACTGTTGCACGTCCAAAGAAGACCGTAGACGCAAACTCTCGTGCGGAGCAACGCCCTGGGTCGTCCGCTGAGAAAGGAGATACCTTCTAAAAATGTTATCGTATACATTGAAGCAAACGCGCTGCGCTACAAGGTCACGGTCATGTGCAAGGTTGCGTTCGTGATTCAGGAATACTGCAGAGAGGTCACAGCAGATTACGAGTAACCAGCAGACGGCATGACATGGCTTTATTGCTAACGAGCAACACTTTCCAGCAGCAATAGGGTAGCGCGAAATGGAAGTGGTATTCTAATCTGATGTACTACTAGAATTTCGCGTCATCCACCATTTCGTCGACTTTTTGGGAGCAGCCAGAGGTTGTTCGTCGCCCACGCGAGCGCGCTCGTGAGGGCGTCGACGCCAGGTCGCGCGCGCCACTTGCGCCGGCTAGACCTTGTTGTTGTTGTTGACGGAGTAGAGAAAGCGCCGGTCGGTCGAAGACGCGCACAGAAGCTTCCCGAAGGAGGAGACACGCCCCACGCGGACGGCGCTGCCTGTCGCACAACGCGAAGGAATATGTAGGGTGTCGGGTCAACTCAAAATGATGACACAACGGAGAAACTAGAACCAACAGCTTTGGAGTACATCTGTAACATCGCCATCCTTTAGTGCCCCAGTCCTCAGTGGAGTGCAAGTGCACATCTGCAAAAACAGCTCCTCTTTGAGGTCATGCCAAATTTTAATTAAATTTAATTATTAAACTTAAAATTTAATTAAAAAAATGAAATTTGTTTACCCAAGGCTGACTAGAGCAGTGGACGGGCCGTTCTACATACCGTAAACCCTATAATTAGCCCCCCCCCCCCTATAATCAGCCCCCCCCCTATAATAATACACCCTCCCAAGGCCACTTTGAGTTAATAAGCCCCCCCCTATGATTACGCCCCATCGTCTAAAAGGCACATGTTTCCATGTCTGGGTGTATGTATGGTCGCGTATGTGTATGTATGTACACGTATGTGCATGTGAGACTGTGTGAGACTGTGTTATAGTGTACCGACGTGTATGCGCAGCGCCTTTTTCCCTTAAAAATCGCCCCCACGCGCCTTTTTGCCCACACATCTTCTCACTCATCGACACTTCCAGTTTATAAGCCCCCCCCCTATAATTAGCCCCCCCTATTTTTATACACCCCCCTATAGCTCTAACTAAAAAATTAGCCCCCGGGGGGCTAATTATAGGGTTTACAGTAGTTGTTGAGTGCCTGGCCTGTCTGCTTCTGCCACCCAATCCGTGAGTTGTTGTGCTTTAAGAAACATTGTCCGTCCATTGAGGTTCCATTCTTGGAGCCACTAGATCGATGGAGCCACTAGATCGAGGACTTTCCTTTCGATGGAATTTCTCGTGCCATCGCTGCACTAGATTACGCTCCGGTCGGTCGAGGACGCGCCGAGAAGCTTCCAGAAGGCAGTCTGAGACCCTCAGAACCTCTTCATGGAGGCGCCTTGCGAGTACCGCAAACGCTGTAATTAGCCCCCTGCGGCTAATGGTTTCGTTCGAGCTGTAGGAGGGTGCATAATTATAGGGGGGGGCTTATAAACTGGAAGTGTCGATGTGTGGAAAGCTTTGTGGACGGAAAGGCGCGTGGAGGCGATTTTTAAGGGGAAAAGGCGCTGCGCATACACGTCGGTACACTATAACACAGTCTCACATGCAAATACATGTACATACATACATACACCCAAACATGGATAATTTTGCCTTTCAGACGATGGTCCATCTAGGGAGGGTGTGTAAATAGGGGGTGGCTAATTATAGGGGGTGGCTAAACATAGGGTTTACGGTAGGTACGAATACGTATTACCTCTCTCAAAAATGTTTCAAAGTCATAAGAAATGGGTTCTGTTTAATACGTCTTGGTTTCGTTCTATTGGTCTTGGAATCTTCTTCAGGAAACACCATGAATTTTCTTAGTTTCTAAAGCTTGATAAAGCTGCGTTTTCCCTTCTTTTAGTGTGTTGGGACAAAAAAGTAAAATGTCACTATTCAGACCCTATTTCGACCAAACGGTACCTCTTGAATGAATTTGCGTGCGATTCTTCTCAGTTGCAAAAAAAAAACGCAACAGCTTTGACTCCAACACAGAACGACGGTGGTTTTAGAGCGGTTCGAACCGGCATTTCGCGCGCTCTGACACTTTGAACGCAAACGTTGTTTTTTATCAATGTTGAATGGTGACTGAATGGTGTTGAATGGTGAATGAAACAATACAAAACTTAGTGGGTATGTGTTCTCTAAGGATCCTTATATTCTACTAACTTTGTGGGGATTGGAGGTTCTATCAACTGAGTTTGTGTGTTCACAATGAGATGCTATTCTGCTTATGATAAGTAAACAATACAAAACTTAATGGGTATATGTTCTCTAAAGATCCTTATATTCTACTAACTTTGTGGGGAATGGAGGCTCTATCAACTGAGTTTGTGTGTTCACAATGAGATGCTATTCTGCTTATGATAAGTAAACAATACAAAACTTAATGGGTATATGTTCTCTGAGGGTCCTTATATTCTACTAACTTTGTGGGGAATGGAGGTTCTATCAACTGAGTTTGTATGTTCACAATGAGATACTAATCTGCTTATAATAAGTAAACAATACAAAACTTAATGGGTATATGTTCTCTGAGGGTCCTTATATTCTACTAACTTTGTGGGGAATGGAGGTTCTATCAACCTGAGTTTGTATGTTCACAATGAGATACTATTCTGCTTATGATAAGTAAACAATACAAAACTTAATGGGTATATGTTCTCTTGAGGGTCCTTATATTCTTACTAACTTTGTGGGAAATGGAGGTTCTATCAACTGAGTTTGTATGTTCACAATGAGATACTAATCTGCTTATAATAAGTAAACAATACAAAACTTAAATGGGTATATGTTCTCTAAAGATCCTTATATTCTACTAACTTTGTGGGGAATGGAGGCTCTATCAACTGAGTTTGTGTGTTCACAATGAGATGCTATTCTGCTTATGATAAGTAAACAATACAAAACTTAATGGGTATATGTTCTCTGAGGGTCCCTTATATTCTACTAACTTTGTGGGGAATGGAGGTTCTATCAACTGAGTTTGTATGTTCACAATGAGATACTAATCTGCTTATAATAAGTAAACAATACAAAACTTAATGGGTATATGTTCTCTGAGGGTCCTTATATTCTACTAACTTTGTGGGGAACTGGAGGTTCTATCAACTGAGTTTGTATGTTCACAATGAGATACTAATCTGCTTATAATAAGTAAACAATACAAAACTTAATGGGTATATGTTCTCTGAGGGTCCTTATATTCTACTAACTTTGTGGGGAATGGAGGTTCTATCAACTGAGTTTGTATGTTCACAATGAGATACTATTCTGCTTATGATAAGTAAACAATATAAAACTTAATGGGTATATGTTCTCTGAGGGTCCTTATATTCTACTAACTTTGTGGGAAATGGAGGTTCTATCAACATGAGTTTGTATGTTCACAATGAGATTCTAATCTGCTTATGATAAGTAAACAATATAAAAATTAATGGGTATATGTTCTCTAAAGATCCTTATATTCTACTAACTTTGTGGGGAATGGAGGCTCTATCAACTGAGTTTGTGTGTTCACAATGAGATGCTATTCTGCTTATGATAAGTAAACAATACAAAACTTAATGGGTATATGTTCTCTAAAGATCCTTATATTCTACTAACTTTGTGGGGAATGGAGGCTCTATCAACTGAGTTTGTGTGTTCACAATGAGATGCTATTCTGCTTATGATAAGTAAACAATACAAAACTTAATGGGTATATGTTCTCTGAGGGTCCTTATATTCTACTAACTTTGTGGGGAATGGAGGTTCTATCAACTGAGTTTGTATGTTCACAATGAGATACTAATCTGCTTATAATAAGTAAACAATACAAAACTTAATGGGTATATGTTCTCTGAGGGTCCTTACATTCTACTAACTTTGTGGGGAATGGAGGTTCTATCAACTGAGTTTGTATGTTCACAATGAGATACTAATCTGCTTATAATAAGTAAACAATACAAAACTTAATGGGTATATGTTCTCTGAGGGTCCTTATATTCTACTAACTTTGTGGGGAATGGAGGTTCTATCAACTGAGTTTGTATGTTCACAATGAGATACTATTCTGCTTATGATAAGTAAACAATACAAAACTTAATGGGTATATGTTCTCTGAGGGTCCTTATATTCTACTAACTTTGTGGGAAATGGAGGTTCTATCAACTGAGTTTGTATGTTCACAATGAGATACTAATCTGCTTATAATAAGTAAACAATACAAAACTTAATGGGTATATGTTCTCTAAAGATCCTTATATTCTACTAACTTTGTGGGGAATGGAGGCTCTATCAACTGAGTTTGTGTGTTCACAATGAGATGCTATTCTGCTTATGATAAGTAAACAATACAAAACTTAATGGGTATATGTTCTCTGAGGGTCCTTATATTCTACTAACTTTGTGGGGAATGGAGGTTCTATCAACTGAGTTTGTATGTTCACAATGAGATACTAATCTGCTTATAATAAGTAAACAATACAAAACTTAATGGGCATATGTTCTCTGAGGGTCCTTATATTCTACTAACTTTGTGGGGAATGGAGGTTCTATCAACTGAGTTTGTATGTTCACAATGAGATACTATTCTGCTTATGATAAGTAAACAATACAAAACTTAATGGGTATATATCCCTCGTCGTCGAGATATAAGCGCTGAAAGAAGGCACCGAAATTTTGATTTCCATTGTAACACCCAAAAACAGTGAAACTATGTCACAAAGGGTGGAGCAAAAAATGTTAAACAGCTGAGATGGAGCACAAAGTAAGGCTTTCCAACCATATAAATTTTTTTCGACTTACATAAGTGGTGAATGTATTACGGTGCGTTTTTCAATGTCATGTTGATGAATCAATGTAACAATCAAAATCAATTTTTGACACGAGGAGAGGCGATAAACAGATCAATGGGATGGACAAGTTTTATCTTGGTGTGACTTCTACAGCTCGAGAAACGGAGTCACAAACATCAGTATGTGACTTGGCAACTATTGCATCAAAATCCCAGCAACTTTGAGCACCTGTTGCTGCAGCACGCGTGCATCAGTTAAGCTGTGCTTTTAGCATGTCATACTCCTATATGTGCCCTATTGTTTGGTGAACATATTTCTCGATTTCTCAACAACTCCAAACAACACATGAATTATGGTCGTTGCACCGATTCATCAATGCAATGCTGTAAAACGCACCGTAATACATTCACCGCTTGCAGAAATTGAAAAGTTTCAATATGGTTGGAAAGCCCTTACGCAGCGCTACATCCCACCTGTTTAACGTTTTTCTCTCCGACATAGATTTAAACTCTTTGTGACAAATTTTCGCTGTTTTGGGGCACTACAATGGAAATCGAAATTTCGGTGCCTTCTTCCAGCGCTTATATCTCGGCGACGCGTGATCCGATCGAGTCGATTTTTGGGGATTGAGATGACCTACATGGGACTACCAACGCTGCAAGTTTCAAGAAAATCCGTCTACTGGATAAAAAGTCGAAATTTTGGTGTTGTCTCAAGTTGTGGGATGCATGTTTTACGATTTAAGATTTTTCAAATCGCCAGTACGCCACTCCGGCTCCTCTAGCCACTGATGTATCATCTTCTTAACAAATTTTTGCTACATAACTTAAAATCGCCAAAAAAACAGCCAGTGCCATTTTTTAAACAGACCATAATTCGCTCTGCTCTCTCTGTCTAACTCTGCGTTTTCGCACCAAAAATAACCAACAAAGTTTCCAGGAGGAGGCGCGCCCACACCAGCGGACGGCGCCGCCCATCGCACGATGAGAAGCGATTGTGTCGGTGCTCAGACACCCGCCAAGTTTTGGTCGACTGAAACGTTTGAATGGGATGTTGTTGCTGTTGGATTGAGGGCGACTTTAGGAGGCCGTCAGTGGCCAATATATCATGCCCATCTCCATGGCGCATTCCTGTCTAGAGGCACTAGCTGTACAAAAGGACCGTCAAAGACAGTCGAAAAACGCCATCTGCGATGGACTACACAGCATGAAAGAATCCGTTGACAGAGAAACCTTTGTGAGTGGGCTCATCAAAGATCGCATCCAGCGCGTCCGTGAGCGTAAGACGACCGAGACTCTACCAACGCAAGGTTCAGGTTGACAACAATCTCTCTGTTGACCGCAACGCACGCGCATTCTAGTGAACAAAACCAAATGCAAAAGGTCCCAATTTCCAAGGCAAGCCTTATAATCCAGGCGTCGATTTTGACGCCGCCATCGGCCATCTCTGTGGCATCCTCGCTTCGAGAAGCTTCCCGATTGAAGTTGTTGAGAAGTTGTGCGCGCTCTGCGTCAGATCCACGTCTGCGTCCCACTCGAGAGGGTCTCCTATTAACGTCGTTGTTTTCTAGCCCGCAACTGTTGCAGAACTGCACATTTATAAACCTGCGCCGTAAGCCCATCTGGTGTACGGGCAACCCTGGTAGTAGACGATCAGGCATTCTTAGGTATGGCAGTCTGAGGCCCTCCAGGTCTCTTCATGGAGGGGTCTTTCGAGTACCGTAAACCCTATAATTAGCCCTCCCCTGGGGTTTCGTTCGAGCTCTAGGAGGGTGTATAATTATAGGGCGGGGGGGAGTTATGAACTGGAAGTGTCGATGTGTGCGGTTTTGTGGGCGCCGGGCGGAAAAGCGCGTGCAGGCGATTTTTACACCACACCATACTTGTACATACGTACACATACGCGACCATACATATGTACACCCAGATTTAGAAAATTTTGCCTTTTAGACGATGGTCCATTTAGGGAGGGGGCGTAATTATAGGGGGGGGGACTTATAAACACAAACTGATCTTAGGAGCATGTATAATTACCTAGGGCGGCTAATTATAGGGTTTGCGGTATTACAACACACCTCCTTTCAAAAATGTTTCAAAGTCACCAGAAAATTGGTTTGGAAATGATTGGAAATGTTTTGGTTTGGTTTGATTTGATGCGTGGATAGTAACTTGGCGTGGATGAAAAATCCGCATTCAGAAGTCGTTAGATATTAGGGTTGTACGCTGATACATACGCTGATACATACCCTGATACATAGCTCGCCATTGAATCGGAATTTCAAACTTGAAAAGTGGCATTAACTAAGAAATTTGGATTTTTAATTTGGTCACCCTCTCAATAATATTCTAGTGTCCTTTGCTGTGCTAAGAATGCCTAAATGGTTAGGTTTGTCGATCGCACGCACGCATTGTAAATGTCGCAGCCAACACGACCAATGTATTTACGCACCGAGACACGCACGCACGCACACCCGTCTGACGAGTTGACACTGTGTCTCTGGCAGGTTGGCGAGAAAAATGTTTTAAAGTCAGCAGAAAATGGCACTGAATGAGTGCTGTTTAATACGCCATGCCATTGGCTGGAATTGCAAACGCAACAAGTTTCGAAGGACCATTGTTTCAGGAACACGATTTCATTCAACTTGATCTGTGAGACTGTCAACAAAAGTTACGTGCGCAGCAGTTGTGGCCCACAACTTGTGGGACCCATGCAACGTCCAGCATATACATGTAAGCGTTTTCCTTCTGGGGGAGGGGGTCAAGCACCTTCTGGGGGGAGGGGGGGGGGGGCCAGACACGTCCAGGTGGAGCACCATCATGAATTTTCTCCCTTTCTAAAGCTTCAAAAGCAGCATATTCCCTTCTTTTGATGTTTTGGGACAAAAAAAAACAGCAAAATATCAGTATTCAGACCCTATTTTGACCCAAAGGGTACCTCTAGAATGCAATCGGTGCAATTGTGCTGAGCAGCAAAAAAAACGCAACAGCTTTGACTCCAACACAGAACGACGGCAATGGTTTTAAGAGCGAACCGGCATTTCGCGCGCTCTGTCACTTCGAACGCAAACTACTGTAGTTGTTTTTATCAATTTTTTTGTCATTTTCCCATGGTTTCTCCTTCCGTTCAGCCCTAGGGCCGGGGGGGGGCAGTTTCAGCAGCTTCGCCGCGATGTCCGGATTCTTGGGGTGCCTGTGGAAACGAATTGGTTAAATTAATTTAATTACCCTCTCACTATCTCAGTGTTGTGCGTGAAATGATGTGCTTGTGGGTCGCACTCACTCACGCACGCTGACCAGTGAAGCGCCACAGCCAAGGCGCAAAAAGAATGGTAGGGGGGTGGGAGGGAATGATGACTTGTGACACTATGGCAGGTGTCCGCGAAAAATGTTTCAAAGTCACGAGAAAAATGTTCTGAAATGACTAGTGTGTATTCTGAGATGAGTGTGGCTAATTAAGGAATTGATGCGTGAATAACTGACATTTCCAAGTATGGCCAGCTTAGTCCCAGTGGGGAGCGGGGGGGGGGTCAACTCCCCCCAGTTACAGGCATACGCAAACAATTCGGCCAATGGGGGATCCCAACATACCTGTAATTGGAGGAGGGGGGGGGGGTTGGGGGAGCCCCGCAGAATTTTTCCAACTCCCCCCAACACTCCCCAAATTTTTCCAACTCCCCCCAACCCCTCCCCCCCAGAATTTTCCCAAGAGATTTTCACCCAGTCTAAAGCGGTAAAAGTGAGTAAATGTTGGTTTATTTCAGTGCTTTTCAGTGTTAGATGACCGTAAAACAGCTAAATAACACCGTTTAGACCCTATTTAACCCATTTTTGACCAAACAGTACCAGTATAACTCACAAAATGGCTGGCTACCGCCCCACTTTATGCTCCAGACACCCTCCAAATTCCGCCATTTACCCCCCCCCCCCCGCTCTTCCAGACCCGGTTACAGGTATGGATCCAAGTTTTTTTGTGGTATAGAGTCCGACGGGGGAAGGGGTATGGGTGGGATACATTCCGCAAATAGGCATGTGATGTGTTCTTCCCCATCGATACTGATACCTACCCCCGTCTGACCGAGGGAGAGGAGGAAGGGATGGGGCATACTTGCACCCCCCCCCCTTGTCATGGTCATTCGTGAGTGCGTGCCAGCGCGGTGTGTGTGTGTGTGCGTGCGTGCGTGCGTGCGTGCGTGCGTGCGTGCGTACGTGCGTGCGTGCGTGCGTGTCCACGTACTCCCTGATGCTTGCGGGCTCGTTGCTCATCTGCTCGAGGATCATGCGCATGACGGGGTCTCCCAGGATCGCCTGGATCTCCGGGTCGTTGAGCGCCTTCTTACGCGATTCCTCCGGACTCTCGGCGTTCTGCTCCACCGCCCGCCTCAGGTTCTCACGCGCCTCCTGCATGCAACAACACAACCAATGGGGGATACCTAGGACTGGCTGGGAGGACTACTGTCGGAGGGGGGCGGGCTCCCTGGTTGGAAGTCAAAATGGCAGCAATGAAGCGTTTTTTAGACCCGTCCAAAATGAGAAACGGTTTTCGCATCCTCTTCAGCGATGATTGACCATAAACAGTGAAGTGAAATAATACTGGAATGTAGACCCTATTTTAGCCAACAATCGCTCCATTCTCGACCTCTACCCCCACTTCTGGGTCCCCCAAATATGACAGTGGTTGGACGAGCGAGCAATTGCACCGAAATTTCGCGTAAATGCATTCAAGAGGTACCCTTTGGGTCAAAATAGGGTCTGAAAGTGATATTTTGCTGTTTTTTTGTCCCAAAACATTAAAAAAAGGGAAAACGCACCTTTAGAAACTAGAAAATTTATGGTGGTGTCCCAACTTGAACGTGTCTGACCCCAGAAGGCGCTTGACCCCCCCCCCCCCCCAAGAAGGAAAACTCACATGTATATGCTGGACGTTGCATGCATCCCCCAACTGCTGCGCACGCTGATTGCCCCCCCCCCAAGTTACAAGCATAGGTTCCCCCAGAAATTGGCCAGGGGGGAGGGGCCCAGTCTTTTGCGGCATAGGGTCTGAAGGAGGGGGATATTGGGCCTACATCATAGGTGTAACGTGCTTCTCATGCTTACCAAGGGTCAAGCAAGACTACTTGTGCAGACGACATGACAAGTCTTTATTGCTAACAAGCAACACTTTCCCGCAGAAACAATGCAAAATGAAAGCGGGATTTGGATGTACTACTAGATGTACATAGGCACTACTCAGAGGGGGTGTTCTCCCCATTCAGGAGAAGCCACTCTGTTCAAATCGATAGTGACTTCTTTGAGAAAGCGAAAATTCAGATTAGAGACTGTCTTTTGAATGGATCAGGAGGTGTTCTCCGTTATAGAATCGTACGTTGCGTGCGGAGAATGTCCTGATGGGTCGAGCAAGCAACAGAACGGCGGTGCTTGCGTGCAGAACTGGCAGCAGAACAAAGCAGATCCCACCAAGCGTCCTGAAGTCGCAGAACTGCATGTACATCCCATTACTGTCTCCCTGTAGGTCGTTTCTCGCAAATAAGCGAGGCGATCCTTATTCCTTGACAAATCTGCTGCGTCTGTTGCCAAGTTTGTCATCGGACACGGCGTTCGACCTTCTCGGTGGCACAGAGATTGCCGAGCTGCAGCACAGCCACTACTGCATGGACCGGATTTGAGCTCAGCTCATCCGCTCGTTTGACCTGGGCACAGTAGTGCCTTTCGACAAGGAGCGCGTCAAAAACCGCCGACCGCGAAAAATTGCGAAAGTCACACTATAATCTGTTCCACATTGCAGTTGTCTCATACTTATCTTGATCGCTCCAGACAATTTGCGGCTTGCTAAAGTGTAGCTGTTGTATAGGCGTGACGTTGGGTGGACAAAGACAAATTTCGATGCGCCCATAATGATATCCACCATTCATTCTGGGGAGGAAAATTTTCATAACGGGGGAAACTCTATATGACTTGAGGTGTCAATTTTCATATGTAGAATTTTCATGGGGGGAGGGAGAAATTTTCATGTGACACCGGCGCGACCTTGTTGTTCTTGACGGAGTCGCGCCGGTCGGTCGAGAACGCGCCGAGAAGCTTCCAGAAGGAGGCGCGCCCCACCAGCGGACGGCGCTGCTCTTCTTCTCTTCTTTCCTGAGGCCGGCTCCGGCGTCGTCCATGGGAGCGGCCGACGTCGGAGCAGAGAGCGTCCGCGCTTGGGCGCTATAAACTCTCTATCAGCCGAAAAAATAGATGAACGTTTCACCCCACAGAGACAGGTACGAGATCTGCCGTTGGGTGAAGATTGGGGTGGGCATTTGACTGCCCAGAAAGAGGTCCATCAGCCAGGGAAACAGGAATAGCCTGCCGCCCAAGGATGGAAATTGACTAGGCAGGCAGACAGCACGTTGCTCACCTAGTGTTAGGGTTAGTAGTCAGACACCACCCCTTTCGGTCCGACACCTGAAAGTATTGGTCGACTGAAACCTGGGAATGGCATTGGCAGGTGGTTGTTGCTGCTGTCGTTGGATTGGGGGCGACGTTAGTAGGCCCCGTCAATGGACGCCATCTCCAATGGACGCCTTCCTGTCTAGAGCCACCAGCGACGAGGACCGCCAAAGACAGTCGGAAGCATACCTGTAACTGGGTCTGGAAGAGTGGGGGGGGGGGAGTAAATGGCCAAATTCTGGGGGGGGGGGGGTGTCTGGAGCAAAAAGTGGGGGGTAGCCGGCCACTTTTTGGGTTACCTATATTGGTACCTTTTGGTCAAAAATGATTATAAATATGGTCTAAACAGTGTTATTCAGCTGTTTTATGGTCATATAACACTGAAAAGCACTGAAATACACCAACATTTACTCACTTTTATCGTTTTAGACTGAGTGAAAATCCCTTGGGAAAATTCTGGGGGGGAGGGTTGGGGGGAGTTGGGTGGGTGTTGGAAAAATAGTGCGGGGCCCCCAAACCCCTCCCCCCCCCCAGTTACAGGAATGCCGCCCAAGTATGTACCTGGAGCAGCCGGGTCCGCCGCCGATCCCGTACCACGTGTGGAGCCGTCTCTTCGACCGCTTCATCTACCTGCTGGACGCGGGCCGGTCGGAGTCAAGAACAGCTACCTGTTCTTCTACCTCGGCGGCGAGGGCGCGCGGCTTTTCTCAGCGAGCCCTGCGTTCGCCACGATCGGCACAGCGCGACACGCAGACTTCGTCGGCGCAGTTCGGATGCAATTCGCAGCGCCTGTCGCCGCTATTCAGTTTTATACAACGCTAGCGGAAGAACGTCATCTGCGACGGGCTATACACTTCAGCATGAAAGAATCCATCTTCGATGACAGACAGAGAAATCTTCGTTGGGTTCATGAAGAATCGAACCCAGAACCGTGTGCGCATGACGACCTTGACTCTAGCCACCTGTTGCCCGAACTACATACCTACTAGCCATTTGGTGTCAGGTTGACAAAAATCTCTCTGTTAACGCACACGTACAGTGGAGAAAAAAACGCAATTGTGTCCCATTTCCAACGCCAGCTTTACTATAAATTCTCGGCGTCGACTTTGAAGCCGCCCTTGGGCTAAGTCGCTTCGAGAAGATTCCCTACTTGCGGTTGTGCGCGTTCTGCGTGAGATTATTTGTACATTTTCTTTAATTCACAAAAATACATAATAGTTTCTATCAATTGATTCAATCCACGTCCGCGTCCCACTCGAGAGAGTCTCCTATTAACGTCGTTGTTTTCTCTAGCCCGCAACTGTAGCAGAACTGCACTTTTATAAACTTGCTAAGTTCACCTGGGGTGGGGCAACCCCACAGTAGACGATCAGGCATTCTCAGGCCTGGCAGTCTGAGGCCCTCCAGGTCTCTTCATGGAGGGGTCTTGCGAGTACCGTAAACCATATATTCAGCCTTCGCTGGGGCTAATTGTTTCGTTCGAGGTCTAGAAGGGTGTATAATTATAGGGGGAGGGGTGTAATTATAGGAGGGAGGGCTTATGAACTGGAAGTGTCGATGTGTGGGAAGCTTTGTGGGCGGAAAGGCGCATGGAGGCGATTTCTAAGGGAAAAAGACGCTGCGCACATACGTTGGTAGACTCTAACACGCTCCCACACAGTCTCACATGCACATACGTGTACATACATACACATACGCGACCATACATACACCCCGACTTAGAAAAGTTTGCCTTTCAGACGATGGTCCTTTTAGGGATAGGGCGTGATTATGGGGGGGGGGGGGGCTTAAAATAAAATTGGTCTTAGGAGAGTGTATAATTATAGTGTGCTAATTATAGGGTTTACGGTACTACAACACACCTCCCTCCAAAAAAAATGTTTCAAAATCATCGGAAAATTGGTTTGGAAATGCGTTCCATTTGATCCGTGGGCTGTGGCATGAATTAAGGAATTCGGATTTTTAATTTATCGCACGCACGCGTTACAAGTGTCGCAGCCAACACGACCAATGTATTTGCCCACACAGACACGCACGCACGCACACCCGTCTGACGAGTTGACACTGTCGGCAAAAAAGTTTACGGCAAAGATGTTTCAAAGTCATCAGAAAATGGAGCTGAATGAGTGCTGAACACGCTTTCATCTTCAGCTGCGCCACTGTCAACAAAAGTTACGTGCGCAGCAGCTGGGGAATCCATGCAACGTCCAGCATATACATGTAAGCGTTTTCCTTCTGGGTGGTGGGGGGGGGGTCAAGCACCTTCTGGGGGTCAGACACGTTCAGGTGGGGCACCACGATGAATTTCCTTCCTTTCTAAAGCTTCATAAAGCAGCATATTTCCTTCTTTTAGTGTTTTGGGACCAAAAACCAGCAAAATGTCACTTTCAGACCCTGAGGTACCTCTAGAACGCATTTACGCGCAATTTTGGTGCAATTGCTTGCTTAGCGTAGCAACTGCTTAGCAAAAAAAAAAAACGCAACAGCTTTGACTCCAACACAGAACGACGGCGGTGGTTTTAAGAGCGGTCCGAACCGGCATTTCGCGCGCTCTGTCACTTCGAACGCAAAACTACGGTAGTTGTTGCTTTTTTTGTCATTTTCCCATGGTTTCTCCTTCCGTTCAGCGCATCTGAACGATGCCGGCGTCGCGCAGTTTCAGCAGCTTCGCCGCGATGTCCGGATTCTTGAGGTGCCTGGGAAACGAATTTTCTGAATTAATTTGATTATCTTCTCACTAATATCTCAGTGACGTGTGTCAACAAATGTGCCTGTGTGTCGCACGCACGCTGACCAGTGCAGCGCCACAGACAAAGCGCAAAAAGAATTTGAACGCGCACTAGCAACAGAGGAATGATGACTTGTGACACTATGGTAGGTGTCCGCGAAAAATGTTTCAAAGTCACGAGAAAAATGTTCTGAAATGACTAGTGTGTATTCAGGAGATGAGAAATGTGCTGGCTAATTAAGGAATTGATGCGTGAATAACTGACATTTCCAAGTATGGCCAGCTTAGTCCCAGTTGGGACTGGACGTGTCAATCCCCCCCCCCTCCCAAGTTACAGGCATAGGAAAACCCAAAAATTCGGCCAATGGGGGATCCCAACATACCTGTAATTTTTTTTTGTTTTTTCCTCTTTTTTTTTTTGTTCTGTCTGTCCTCCTCTATGTCGTTTTCCTTGTTGCGTTGCCCGCTTGTTTTGTCTTCGTTTTCTTCTTTTCTCTCCCTTTCCTTTTGGCCTCAGCTAAATTTTAAAAACAGAGAAATTTTTATTTTTTTTTTTTTTTTTTTTTATTGTGCAACAAAAAATCCGCATAGGTAACCATTTTTTTTTTTTTGGCGGTCGGGGTGGGGCCCCAGAATTTTCCCAAGAGATTTTCACTCAGTCTAAAACGGTAAAAGTGAGTAAATGTTGATTTATTTCAGTGCTTTTCAGTGTTAGATGACCGTAAAACAGCTAAATAACACTGTTTAGACCCTATTTATACCCATTTTTGACCAAAAAGTACCAGTACAACTAAAAAATGGCCGGCTACCCCCCACTTTTTTGCTCCAGACACCCCCCCCCCCAGAATTCGGCCATTTACCCCCCCCCACTCTTCCAGACCCGGTTACAGGTATGGATCCCAAGTCTTTTTTTTGCGGTATAGAGTCCGACGGGGGAGGGGGTATGGGCGGGATACATTCCGCAAATAGGCATGTGATGTGTTCATATCCATCAATACATCGGACTGACGGAGGGGAGGAGGAAGGGATGGGGCATACTTGCACCCCCCCCCCCCTTGTCATGGGCATTCGTCCGTGCGTGCCAGCGATGTGTGTGTGTGTGTGTGTGTGTGTGTGCGTGCGTGCGTGCGTGCGTTCGTGCGTGCGTGCGTGTACGTGCGTGCGTGGCCACGTACTCCCTGATGCTTGCGGGCTCGTTGCTCATCTGCTCGAGGATCATGCGCATGACGGGGTCTCCCAGGATCGCCTGGATCTCCGGGTCGTTGAGCGCCTTCTTCCGCGATTCCTCCGGACTTTCCGCGTTCTGCTCCACCGCCCGCCTCAGGTTCTCACGCGCATCCTGCATGCAACAACACAACCAATGGGGGATACCTAGGACTGGCTGGGAGGACTACTGTCGGAGGGGGGCGGGCTCTATGGTTGGAAGTCAAAATGGCAGCAATGAAGCGTTTTTTAGACCCGTCCAAAATGAGAAACTGTTTTCGCATCCTCTTCAGCGATGATTGACGATGAGCGAGCGAACAGTGAAGTGAAATAATACTGGAATGTAGACCCTATTTTAGCCAACAATCGCTCCATTCTCGACCTCTACCCCCACTTCTGGGTCCCCCAAATATGACAGTGGTTGGACGAGCGAGCAATTGCACCGAAATTTCGCGTAAATGCATTCAAGAGGTACCCTTTGGGTCAAAATAGGGTCTGAAAGTGATATTTTGCTGTTTTTTTGTCCCAAAACATTAAAAAAGGGAAAACGCACCTTTAGAAACTAGAAAATTTATGGTGGTGTCCCAACTTGAACGTGTCTGACCCCAGAAGGCGCTTGACCCCCCCCCCCAAGAAGGAAAACTCACATGTATATGCTGGACGTTGCATGCATCCCCCAACTGCTGCGCACGCTGATTGCCCCCCCCCCCCAAGTTACAAGCATAGGTTCCCCCAGAAATTGGCCAGGGGGGGAGGGCATCCCAAGTCTTTTGCGGCATAGGGTCTGAAGGAGGGGGATATTGGGCCTACATCATAGGTGTAACGTGCTTCTCATGCTTACCAAGGGTCAAGCAAGACTACTTGTGCAGACGACATGACAAGTCTTTATTGCTAACAAGCAACACTTTCCCGCAGAAACAATGCAAAATGAAAGCGGGATTTGGATGTACTACTAGATGTACATAGGCACTACTTCAGAGGGGGTGTTCTCCCCATTCAGGAGAAGCCACTCTGTTCAAATCGATAGTGACTTCTTTGAGAAAGCGAAAATTCAGATTAGAGACTGTCTTTTGAATGGATCAGGAGGTGTTCTCCGTTATAGAATCGTACGTTGCGTGCGGAGAATGTCCTGATGGGTCGAGCAAGCAACAGAACGGCGGTGCTTGCGTGCAGAACTGGCAGCAGAACAAAGCAAATCCCACCAAGCGTCCTGAAGTCGCAGAACTGCATGTACATCCCATTACTGTCTCCCTGTAGGTCGTTTCTCGCAAATAAGCGAGGCGATCCTTATTCCTTGACAAATCTGCTGCGTCTGTTGCCAAGTTTGTCATCGGACACGGCGTTCGACCTTCTCGGTGGCACAGAGATTGCCGAGCTGCAGCACAGCCACTACTGCATGGACCGGATTTGAGCTCAGCTCATCCGCTCGTTTGACCTGGGCACAGTAGTGCCTTTCGACAAGGAGCGCGTCAAAAACCGCCGACCGCGAAAAATTGCGAAAGTCACACTATAATCTGTTCCACATTGCAGTTGTCTCATATGTACTTATCTTGATCGCTCCAGACAATTTGCGGCTTGCTAAAGTGTAGCTGTTGTGACGTTGGGTGGACAAAGACAAATTCCGATGCGCGCATAAAGATATCCACCATTCATTCTGGGGGAGGAAAATTTTCATAACGGGGGGAAACTCTATATGGCTTGGGGTGACAATTTTCATATGTAGAATTTTCATGGGGGGAGCGAGAAATTTTCATGTGACACCGGCGCGACCTTGTTGTTCTTGACGGAGTCGCGCCGGTCGGTCGAGAACGCGTCGAGAAGCTTCTAGAAGGAGGCGCGCCCCACCAGCGGACGGCGCTGCTCGTCGCACAACGCGAAGCGATAGCGCTCCGACGCCTTAAAGTTTTGGTCGACTGAAACCTGGGAATGGCATTGGCAGGTGGTTGTTGCTGCTGTCGTTGGATTGGGGGCGACGTTAGGAGGCCCGTCAATGGACGCCATCTCCAATGGACGCCTTCCTGTCTAGAGCCATCAGCCACGAAGACCGCCAAAGACAGTCGGAAGCATACCTGTAACTGGGTCTGGAAGAGTGGGGGGGGGAGTAAATGGCCGAATTCTGGGGGGGGGGGGTGTCTGGAGCAAAAAGTGGGGGGGTAGCCGGCCATTTTTTGGGTTATACTGGTACTTTTTGGTTAAAAATGTGTATTAATAGGGTCTAAACAGTGTTATTCAGCTGTTTTATGGTCATATAACACTGAAAAGCACTGAAATACACCAACATTTACTCACTTTTATCGTTTTAGACTGAGTGAAAATCCCTTGGGAAAATTCTGGGGGGGGAGGGTTGGGGGGGAGTTGGGTGAGTGTTGGAAAAATAGTGCGGGGCCCCCCAACCCCGCCCCCCCCCAGTTACAGGAATGCCGCCCAAGTATGTACCTGGAGCAGCCGGGTCCGCCGCCGATCCCGTACCACGTGTGGAGCCGTCTCTTCGACCGCTTCATCTACCTGCTGGACGCGGGCCGGTCGGAGTCAAGAACAGCTACCTGTTCTTCTACCTCGGCGGCGAGGGCGCGCGGCTTTTCTCAGCGAGCCCTGCGTTCGCCACGATCGGCACAGCGCGACACGCAGACTTCGTCGGCGCAGTTCGGATGCAATTCGCAGCGCCTGTCGCCGCTATTCAGTTTTATACAACGCTAGCGGAAGAACGTCATCTGCGATGGGCTATACACTTCAGCATGTTCAGCGGTATTACTAAACATCTCCTTCCAAAAATGTTTCAAAGTCATCAGAAAATTGGTTTGGAAATGCGTTCTCTTTGATGCGTGTTTAGTAACTTGGCGTGGATCAAAAATCCGCCTTTTGAAGTCGTCAGATATTAGGGTTGTACGCTGACGCGTACACCCTGATACATATGTAGCTCGCCATTGAAACGGATTTCAAACTAGAAAAGTTGCATTAACTAAGGAATTCGTTTTTTTTAATTTGGTCACCCCCTCACTAATATTCTAGTGTCCTTTGCTGTGCTAAGAATGCCTAAATGGTCAGGTTTGTCGATCGCACGCACGCGTTACAAGTGTCGCAGCCAACACGACCAATGTATTTGCCCACACAGACACGCACGCACGCACACACGTCTGACGAGTTGACACTGTCGGCAAAAAGGTTTACGGCAAAAATGTTTCAAAGTCATCAGAAAATGGAGCTGAATGAGTGCTGAACACGCATTCAACTTCAGCTGCGCCACTGTCAACAAAAGTTACGTGCGCATCAGCTGGGGGATCCATCCATGCAACGTCCAGCATATCCATGTAAGCGTTTTCCTTCTGGGGGGGGGGGGGTCAAGCACCTTCTGGGGGTCAGACACGTTCAGGTGGGGCACCACGATGAATTTCCTTCCTTTCTAAAGCTTCATAAAGCAGCATATTTCCTTCTTTTAGTGTTTTGGGACCAAAAAACAGCAAAATGTCACTTTCAGACCCTCAGGTACCTCTAGAACGCATTTACGCGCAATTTTGGTGCAATTGCTTGCTTAGCTTAGCAACTGCTTAGCAAAAAAAAAACGCAACAGCTTTGATCCAACACAGAACGACGGCGGCGGGAGCGGTCCGAACCGGCATTTCGCGCGCTCTGTTACTTCGAACGCAAACTACGGTAGTTGTTGTTTATCGATTTTTTTTTTATTTTTGTCATTTTTCCTCGTTTTTCCTTCCGTTCAGCGCATCTGAACGATGCCGGCGTCCCGCAATTTCAGCAGCTTCGCCGCGATGTCCGGGTTCTTGAGGTGCCTGTGAAAACAAATTGTTTAATTAAATTAATTTTAATTGCCCTCTCATTATCTCAGTGTTGTGCGTTAAATGCTGTGCTTGTGGGTCGCACGCACGCTGAATAACCCAGCAATTAGAACGCACAGCACGCACGCATGCGCGAATTGACACTAGAGCAGGAGGCGATCACGAAAAATGTTTCAATGTCATGAGAAAACGTTCTGAAATGTTTCGTGTGTGGTCTGCTGTGTTACACCAAAGAAATTCATGCGTGAATTCTCTCTTCTCCTGTCATTTCTCTGTATGGCCAGGTCAGGCCGAATGGAGTAGGGGCTCTCCCAGTGTTTATGGCCAAAAATTCGACAAATTCCGCGGGGGGGGGGGGGGGGGGGCGCAGTTCCTCAACACCCACAGTGCATGTTTATGTTTCGCGACTTAGCTGTGTGGTGTGGCTGTGGCTCCCAACTCCCCACCCAAAGTTACTTTTCGCCCCAAGTCCCAAAGAATTCAAAAGCGTGGCTGTCTGAGGGTAGGACAGCTTAGAAAAACACGCCATTTTCTTCGCCTGTCTCAGATGAGATTTTGCCTCTCCCAGATTCCAGATCCTGGATACGCCACAGGGCTCTGCATAGTTCCAGGCAAAATTTTCGGTAGGCCCCTAAGCCTAAGCCTGTGCGCATACCTGCCCATGGGGGGGGGTATAGGGGGGGGGGTATACCCCTCCCCTGTAAGACCCTATCCCGAAAGACTTTCGGGATTACCCTCCCCCTGGGCTACCTAATCCCGAACCCAAATCGGGATTTTCGGGATACCCCTCCCCATCTCTATAGACAATTAGTGCAATGCAGCCGCGCAACTGTTGTATACATAACTTTACTTTGGCGTTATTGACTTGGTTGGGCGTTTATCGATTTTTGTTCGTATAGCGTTTATTGATTTTTGTTCTAATGGACACCCAAAGACGCGTAGTATCATACTACTAGTATGTACCTGTATGTACATTACATTACATAGCATCCTCCTGTGTAGCCTCTCTCTAGGTACGGGTGTGCAGGGCACTAGGGTGGCCAGGCAGGTTTAGAAGATGTCTATTTGTTAACTTTAGATTAACGCACCCTTACTTTAGATCAGCCATACACGCAAAAGTTTGCCTGCGGCCCTATGGTTGGTGAGCGTACAGGTCACTCTTCTTGGACTAGGGAATCGTTTTGGGCCAGGATATAGGATTCCCTTAGGTTAACGCTCCAATCTGTGAAAAAAGTGCCTGTGGCGCTGTGGTGAGCGTGCAACTCACCCGCTTGTGAGCCAGGTAGTATTGTGGTACTCACCCTCTTGTGAGCCAGGTAGCACAACCGCCCATTACCGTCAATTTTAAGGAAGAATGCTTGCTAGGTGAGACATAGAAATGGCCAAATTTTCGCCTGCGGCGCAGTTAATTTGGTAGAAACTGCGTGAAAGCAACTGCGCCAATCGGCTCCAAATTACTTGGTGCCAGCTCCCAAGCAACTGTCACAAAGCAGCGCCTGCAAGGCCACCTGCCATTCGCTCCTGCCAGGTCCTGAGTCAGTCTGCATCAGTCCGCAGAGCGATGCAATAATTAGCTACATTTATTAAATTGTGAGGTATATTGAGGTGATATTTTGTCCCAAACAAATGCGCCCTACCTATTTCGCGAAATCCCAAGACAGATCTGCATACCACACTCTGCGCTTTCGCTATCACAAATGTCATGAGGAGAGCTTTTCCGAACTCCAAAATAATGATCTACTGACTGACCTATATAGACATTTGGCAGAATCGTCACGGTGCTGTTTATGGCAAAGTCTCTTCTCAAATTTCTTGTCTAAGTGCTGCGAAATCCCCAACAATTGTTTTGCACAGCGCTGCACACTGCGAAATCCTCTCCAAAACCCACGTGATATGCGAAATCCCTCATGATTTCTGCCTGGGCATGTTCAGGCTAGCCCAGGCTATGCCCATCTATGCCCACAAAGTGGTGAACCGGTTGCTGCAGTACATAGCTGCTTAAACCTGCTGCTGGTGCTGAGCATGCTGCCGAGCCTTCTGTGGAGTCTGCTGCTGAACCAGCAACTTAGATGATTCCTCCTTTTTCCTCTACAGTTTCAGCCCATTCCTTAAACAAGTGGCTGTTCTCGCACCAAATTGTGACTACGATGGTGTACCATATGCACACCAAGTTGCATGCTCACCTGACAGCAGTCCACAGTAAAGTGAAACTGACGTTCTTGGCCTGCAGGCTGTATACAACCAAGCCAGAGGACGTTCTGCTGTGCTAGGCTAGGACGTAGACACAGGCGTCCATCACATTGATTCGACTAGGCTAGGCCATCAAACACACATATGAAGACTGTGCTGTGACTCTCGTCATTGCACTTGCAGTTCTGTCTGTGGTTGTCTACTGTGTCTTCATCGTAGAACACAGGCTAACACTTCTTCTACCAGAATACTGTACATTCAAACATTGTGCTGCTGCATTGCAGTGATCGACCATGCATGACACTCACTCACCCACCCACCCAACCTGTGGGAAGTATCCCGAATTGCCCAGTTTACCCACCCCCTGCCTTCGAAAAATTTGGCGATTTACCCCTCCCCTGGCCCAATTTCCGTGGGCACCTATGCCTGTGCGGTATAGGGTCCGATGGGCGTATGGATGGGATACATTCCGCAAATAGGCATGTAATCGTCCCCATCAGTACCTATCATCCTCACAGAGACGGGGGGGGAGATACTGGGACTCATGCTGGGACGGCTGGAGATACACAGAGACGGGGGGGGGGGGTCGGCACGGTGGCCTAGTGGTAGAGACTGGGACTCATGATCGCAAGGTCCTGGGTTCAATTCTCGAGGGATCCACTATTGAGAACTATCCCTTTCAGTGGATTTTTCTCTGGTCATCCTTGCCGTAGAACATATGTGGCGTTCTTCTTCTGTGTCTGTGGCGGCCCTCGTGGCCACTATGCATGCCTCAGACCGAATGACGTCATTTGTGTGCTGGGACATGGTGGGAGCCGTCTGGACAGCAGGTTGGTCTCCTCCGGGAGCTGTACGTCCTGGGCGTCCCTTGAGCTGCCGGGTCCGGCCCGTTAGGGGAGCCAGCCCCCCAGGATCGGGCTGACTGGGTCTCGTCTCTCACTAGCAGCGGTCGATTGTGACCAGAGAGAGGCCCCCGCGATCATAGAAGCGGCCCACACACAAACAAACAAACAAACAAGATACTGGGAGATACGTACCCTCCCTCTTTGTTATGGTCATTCATGCATGCGTGTCCGTTCGTGCGTGCGTGCGTGTACGTGCGTGCGTGGCCACGTACTCCCTGATGCTTGCGGGCTCGTTGCTCATCTGCTCGAGGATCATGCGCATGACGGGGTCTCCCAGGATCGCCTGGATCTCAGGGTCGTTGAGCGCCTTCCTCCGCGATTCCTCGGGACTTTCCGCGTTCTGCTCCACCGCCCGGCGCAGGTTCTCACGCGCCTCCTGTGACAACACAAAGCAATGGGGGAGAGGATTGACTGGGAGACTGCTGCAAGGGGGGTCAAAAACTGCAGCAATGGAGCGTTTTCATCGACCTGTCCAAAATGACAGTGTTCTTGCATACTTTTCGGCGATTACTGACCATGGAACAGAGTAGTAATACATTCTGGACTGTAGACCCTGTTTTGGTGAGCAATTGCTCCATTCGCGATATCTACCCCCCAATTTCCCCCCCCCCCCCCTAAATATGACAGTGTTGGACAAAACGTGGACTGCTGTGTCCACCGATCTGTGGCTAGCTAGCTAGGCTAGTGTCACAACTTGAACAAAGCTGTCGCAGGCTCCCAGCAATATGTGCCAATACAGTAACCTAACGCAGGATGGGGGGGGGGGTACTCACGGCGTTGGCGGGGTCGATGTCCAGGGCGTCTTCGAAGGCGCGCTGCGCCCTCGAGAACTCCTTGAGCGCCGTCAAAGCCAGGCCCTTGCGGATGTGGCCCTTGACTGCAAAGAGACAAGAATTACCATGGCGATCATGTCCACGACACTCAAAGCAAGGGTACGTGCTTATGGGGGTGGGGGGGAGGTTGTGCGTGACCCCCAGCCAGGTTCTTCCCGCTTTTTTGCGCTATTAGAGCGGTGGGGGTATTTTTGAAAGTTTTTTTTTTATGGAAAATCGGAACTTCGTAAGGTGGGGGAGGTGGCACAATGTGTAGGTAGGGCGGAGACAGGATCACACAACAAATGTTTTGGAGTTACAAGAAAATGTTCAGAAATGGCTTCTATTTGATAAGCTGAACGACATTGCCCTGTCATAAATTGTGAAAAAAACCGTTAAATGATGGTGCTGCAGCAAAAATGTTTCAAAGTCGCAAGAAAAAAGCTTACAAATGGCTCCTGTCAATAACAAAATAAAGTTGTGCAATTTGCGCGATTCATGAAACACTGAATATAGGAATACGACTTTCAGAATTTCTGCACAAATTCGACGTATTAATCTACATTCCTCCTCTCTTCTTCTTCTTCTTCAAAAAATAATAATAACAATTGGCGATTTACCCATCTCAAACCAAAAAAAAAAACAGAACACTCACTGAACTGTCGGTTGAGTCGTACGCACTGCTCGCTGTCGTCCAAGGCGCGTTGGAACTCCATCAGTTTCATAAAGCACGCTGCCCGGTTACTGTACAGCACCGCGTTCTCGGGGTCACGACGAATCGCCTCGTTGTAGTGGCGCATCGCCTCGGGGTACTTGCCTGAAAACACCTGCCTGAGTGGGGCCTGAATACAGCCTGAGTGGAGCCCGAATACAGCCTGAGTGGGGCCTGAATGCACCCTAGTGGGGCCTGAATGCAGCCTGGGTGGGGCCTGAATGCAGCCTGAGTGGGGCCTGAATGCAGCCTGAGTGGGGCCTGAATGCAGCCTGAGTGGGGCCTGAATGCAGCCTGAGTGGGGCCTGAATGCAGCCTGAGTGGGGCCTGAATAGTTGGCATGCGTAAAAGCCATATTGTGGTGCGCCGCCCCAGGATTGGGCAATAAAATTTAATTTAGGCATATTTTTTGCGAAAAAAGGTCTGGACAAGTGCCGGGAGCCAGGGGGTTCCCTGGAGCCAAAGCCAACTGACGGCAGCAGGGCACTGGCAAGCGGAAACGCTCAACCAGCTGGGCCAGGTGCCTCCCTTTGGGGAGTGGGTGAAAGCCCCACCGCTTTGCAAAAAATGTGCAGATTGGGAACCAAAGTAGCGTCTAAATAGAGGTCAACATTTTGTCAAAATAGGGTCCAACCTAAATAGATAGGTTTATGGTCATAAACACTCAAAAGTATGCTTACTCCCTCTTACCGTTCTAGACAGGTTGAAAATCCGAAAAAAATATCCTGAGGGAGGGGTAGAAAATTCTGGAGAGTTGCCCCCCCCCCAGTTAGAGGCACGAAGGGGGGGGGGGGGGGAAGAGGAGGCGGGGGGGATCGCCAACGATGTTGAAGATGAGGGGCAATCGCAATTTTCAACTTTCCAAAAATATGTATATAAAAAAAAACAACGAAAATCATACCAGCTTTGAACTGTTCATTTCCCTTGGCCTTTTCCTGCTCCGACAATTCCGGGTTGACATAGGCCAATTTCTCCTCCTCCTTGATTTCCTTCTCCATCTGCTGGACTTTTTTCACTATCTCCTAAATGGAAAAAATATTTTCAAAAAAAAGGAATGGCATTAAACGTTTCACCATAAACACAAATACAAGCACACTACAACGAAACAGCAATCAGGTCCTCACAACGCGAGTGAAACACCATCAAACCATACCTGTAACTGGGTCGAGTGTATGCGTGTGGGGGGGGGGGGGGTAGCTGGCCAGTCCTTGAGTTATTCTGGTACTTTTTTGGTCAAAAATGGGTGTAAAGAGGGTCTAAACAGTGTTATTTACCTGTTTTATGTTCATATGCTCTTTTACGTTTATGGGTGCAAAGCACTGAAAACAACAACATTTACTCACTTCTATCGTTTTAGACCGTGAAAATCCTTGGGGATAATTCTGAGGGGTTTTGGGGGGGGGGGGTTGGAAAAATTGTGGGGGAGGAATAACCCCAGTTACAGGTATGTATCAAACGTACGCGTTAGGCCTAAAACGGAAAATCAAACACGATTAAACACCAAATAAAAAAATACAAATTAAAAATTAAAATTCCACTTACGGGGTCGCGAAATTCTGTGAGGCTCTTTTGGAACCAGTTGCACGCCTCCTTCTTGTCCGCCTTCTTCATGTAGGCGTTGCCGATGCGCGCCAGCGCTCTGGAAATTCATTTGTTTAATTGGTTAAACAAATAAAACGTCTGATAAAATTACTTGCGTTTCAAAAACAACTGCGACTACTCCATAGGCACGCTGGAATGCACAGGTGAATTACGCACGCTGACGTTTATAATGGGAAAACTTTTGTTTGAAGAGCTACGAGCACACCAGAGCAATGCCAAACTACATTTGTCGCATCATCTCAAAGGCGAATTGCAACATTTCGTGAGCGGACAATTCATTTTATTCGTACCGTTCATCAACAAGCCATCCAACACGCATTTGAGTAATTTCAGTTCATTCCCAAATTCAGAGAGTGGGCAGCAGCACTTGCTTGCTTTGAAGGCACATCCATTAAATATGCAAATTAACAAAATTAATAAAATAGAAAGCACACCCACTTGGCAATGAGTTTGTAGTCGGCCTGCTCTTCGCGGCCGATTTCGACGGATTTCTTGCACAATTCGATGCATTCGTCCAATTTGCCCTCTTCGAAATAGGCGGCTGAATTTGCAGATTGTGTACTACTGCACACAAGTCATTAATTAACAAATACGGCTTTGTAATTGCAAACATGAGCTGCAAGCGCATGCTGCAACTATAGACTGTATGCGAACTTTCAACAAAAAAAAACTGAAACGCGCTCTACTAAATGCAAATGGTGTTTGCCTAACTATACTGTAATATATTCATTCCTTTATACTGTACTGATTTTGCACCTCACTTCACATGATCGGAGAAAAGCAAAACCATTGTACAATTGTACCATTGTACGGACGTATTTTCTTAGGCTTGCGCCTCGCTTAGGTTTAGGCTTTGCTTAGGCTTAGGCTCATGCCTCGCGTAGGCTTAGGCTCATGCCTCGAGTAGGCTTAGGCTTATGCATTGCTTAGGCTTAGGCATTTCTTAACCTTATAGACAATGGTACAATGGTTTGCTAACACTACAGCTGCCCAAAAGGTAAGATTTTCTTAGTTTTAGGCTTTGCTTAGGCTTAGGCTTTTGCTTAGGCTTAGGCTCAGGCTTTGGCTTAGGACTACGCTAAGCTTAGGCTTAGGTCCGTACAATGGTACAATTGTACAATGGTTTAGCTTTTACCCATGATCGTCAGCGTAAACAAGTAACAACCGAAGCGCAGAACATTACACCACCGACATAATCCGCTATATTTATTTTCATTTAGAAACATTTCTAATGCACCAACCAGGGTTGAACTATTAAAAAAACATTTTAAGTTGCATTTTTCTTCTAAATTAGAAAAGAATCTTTTTTGGGTAAAATAGCTTCTGTGGCAAAAAAGGCGTTTCAATGGCGTTTAAATGCTACAATTAGTAGTTATTCATGCATAAACTTGTCATTAGCACCAACACTAAGCTCTTTTTGGGGGGCATAGGTGGGCTCGGGGGGGGGGGGGGGTTCAGCCCCCCACCCTGGCCATCGCCAACATCGAAAAAATTGGCTAAAGTGCGTGTTTTTGCTTCCGTTTCAGTGTAGTGTGACCCAAAAACGCTTAAAAAGTGCTATTTAGGCATTGTTTTGACACATTTTCGACAAAAAAGCACCGATTTACGCACTATTTTGGTGCGAAATATTCTACTTCGACCACCCCCCCCCTCCAAAATTTCCGATCCCGGCGGGGTGGCAGGAGACCCCTCCCCCTCAAAACACCCAGAGCCTCCCCCCCAGGCTTTTGGACCAATCTACACCTATGCTGCCAAGGCTGGTTGAATGCACAGTTGTTGACAATTGACATGCATTATATGCATGCACTTCACCAAAGATGCATTATGCAGGTAAACCATGTAACAAGTACAATACAATGTACAATGTACACACGCACACAACACACGCACGCACGCACACACACACACACACACTGCAGTAGGTGCGCAGCCTAGAAGCGCTCCGCTAAGTAATGCCCAGTGTGCGGTGCAGGTAGGTAGGAAGAGCGTAAACGTCGCGCGTGTCTCTTCGCTCATGGACACCACTCCTCTCCCGTCCGTCCCAGGCCCACTACCCATACCCCCTGCCGATTATAGACGCGCGTCCTCCATGCCACGCACCCAGGCGGCTTCTCCCCCCTCTCTCCATCCCGTCCCCCAAAGAACCAACAACTCCCCCCTGTGTTTTTATATTTTGAACGCGCAGTCTATTAGGCATGGACAGAAACTGGATCTCTTACATGGGTATCTCCGCGCAGCGCTTGCCAACTTCATTGTCTGTATATGCGAGACGTGGCTAGACGCCACCTTCCCCTCCGCGCTCCTAGAGAACCAGTCCTCCCATACCACCTACAGAGTTGACCGTTCCGGCCGTCTAGGCGGGGGGTGTCTCATTCTAGTTCCTAAAAGCATTCGTTCTGCTGTCTCTATCCCAGCCCAATCCCACCCGCAGTTCGAAGCACTGTCTGTTGATCTCTATCTAAAGAATACCCGCTTGCGCATTACTAATGTGTATCGACCACCGTCGTCCAACGACTCAGCCCCTCTCATCTCGTACCTGACCAATGCGCTCTCTGTCAACCACCCCTCTATCCTAGTGGGAGACTTCAATTTGCCTAGCGTGGACTGGACCAATCTCACGCAGAGGACAGATGCACGCACAGCTGAAAAACTAGTTTTCCAATACTTCCTCTT